>JAGFPH010011960.1:13373-32297 GCA_018207615.1 Philaenus spumarius | reverse complement strand
TATTTATTTATACTCTAATTATATTTATTTATACTGTTATTATTTATTTATACTCTAACTATATTTATTTATACTGTTATTATTTATTTATACTGTTAATATTAATTTATACTAATATTATTTATTTATACTTTAACTATATTTATTTATACTGTTATTATTTATTTATACTCTAATTATATTTATTTATACTGTTATTATTCATTCATACTGTTATTATTTATTTATACTCTATCTATATTTATCTATGCTGTTATAATTCAATTATAGTGTTATTATTTATTTATACTCTAACTATATTTATTTATACTGTTATGATTCATTTATACTGTTATTATTTATTTATACTCTAATTATATTTA
Organism: Philaenus spumarius; assembly: GCA_018207615.1. Taxonomy (NCBI): domain Eukaryota; kingdom Metazoa; phylum Arthropoda; class Insecta; order Hemiptera; family Aphrophoridae; genus Philaenus; species Philaenus spumarius. The sequence continues at coordinate 31,935 of JAGFPH010011960.1, read as the reverse complement.
TTTATAGGTCTACTGTTATTATTCATGTATACTCTTATTTTTTATTTGTACTCTAACTATATTTATTTATAATTGTATTATTCATTTATACTGTTATTATTTATTTATGCTCTAATTATATTTATTTATACTGTTGTTACTTATTTATTTATATATACTGAAAGGTAGTTTTTCGTAGTTTTTATCAAACAAAATACTCTATCATTCAACAATTATGTTCACTACTTTGCTTTTACGTACAAAGTCTAGTTGGATCACGACCACGATATTTAATGCTCGTAAGACGAGGGATTACATTTCTCGTATTTTGAAACAAAGCCAAAAAAAACGGAAAATCCTTCCGCGCGTATGTCGCAGAGGACGGGAAATTGGTTTGTTAGATTACTATCGCGATAATCGAGAAGGGAGTCTCGACTACGGCTTGATATCGACTCCTGCAAGCGCCCGAGGCTAGCTGGCTGTGATAAGAACTTTGCCTTCTGCAGGAGTCGTTCAATCCGGCAACGTCGCGTAATTTGAAAGTTTTAAAGCTTTATTAAAACGGTTTTATGAACAGCTCGCAGAGATTTACTAAATTGGGTTCACTGTTGGTCTTGCAGCTCTTTGTAAATAACCCTTTTGTAAAGTACAAGAGCTGGTACTTTAGGTTGGCATAAGTATACTACTACAATCTGAATATACTTATTTAATGTTAACACATACGGATGCCGCAAGAGGATCACATTTTACTTTCTCAATATACTATAGTATAGAGAAAGTATAGTGATCGCAAAAAAAAAACGAGTTGAGATTTTTGTGGAAATATCCGTTTTGGGATGACCCCTGAGTCCAAAAAAGTGTTTTTTTTCAAAATTTCTGTCTATATGACTTGTATAAAAAGCTAGAGAGAAAACTATTCGATCGATTTAAACAAATTTGCTCCAATCATGTCAGTTAGGCCTGTATAGATGCACGAAAAAAGGTTTTGAAAAATTTTGAAAAACAACCCCCTTTTTGGCCAAAAATCCTCCAAAAAATCAATGATTATTTAAATAAATACACGGCTCTAACGATTTTGATAAAATTCTACTTATTTGTAGCCCTTAATGTACCCTAACTAAGCAAAAAACCGCATCTTTTAAAAAATTCTCGTTTAGTTAATAATAATAATAAGCCAAAAAGGTTTTTTTTTAATTTTAAATTTTAAATCTTGAAACGGATAACTTCAGCAAAATAAAATTTCTCACATTTATGTAAACCAATGTGATAAATATGCACGCAGAGTTTCATGAATTTATCTTGAACCGTTCATGAGATAGTAATTTTTGTTATAAAAGCGCATACAGACAGGCAACTACTAACCTAAGCAAGGTAGGACACATGTTATCAACTCCTATAAAAGCGAGTGTACGTCCGTACGTACGTGAGTAACAATATAACATAACAGCTGATTTGACCCATCATCTGTAATACTTAAACAAAACCTAACATAGATTGTACTTTGGGGTTATGTTTGCAACTTCAATCAATAATAAAAGTCTTGAGAAATTGTTTAAAACAAAATTGTTAATGAACTAATGTAGGCTATAATACGTTATAAGATTTGCTTAGAGGTTATAAAATGTATATAAATACAACCTTTTACTATCAATGTATTATATTCATTTATACAAATTAAAAGAAGATCATTCGTTTAGCTTCGGAAACATTCGTATAACATATAAACATATTAGATTATTAATTTCTTCAATAAAATATTATATTAATAACTTCTGAATCATTTGATCTATCAATATGAAATGAAAAACCATTAAAAGATAATATTTGTATGTTTATTTAGATATATTATAATAATGTATACAGACACAACATTTTTACAATAGGCCTACAGTTTTATAATCCTTGTAATTGTAGACAATTACCGAGATGAAAACACCTCGTCAGAATAGTTAGGTAGATCTAGATAAATTCTATTGTTTTTAAATAGTTTTTATTTAGTGATGTATTTCCGATGAGTGTATTATTTAATCTGACTGTGATTTTTCACGGGGGTTTACTAGTATTGTATTATATTTGCTAGTTTTGGCCTGCTTAATAATCACCTGCGTATTTATAATCACTAGTTAAAATGTTTTAAACTTTGCAATTAATTAATATATTCCATTGTTTCAGGTAAATACACAATACTGATTCAGTTCTTAGGCTTGGAATGCATGGGTTTGGTGAGTAAAAAGTAGTTAAATATTTTTAAAAAATACTGGTTTTCAACTAATTTATTAAGCATTCATGAAGACAGGGCAAGCGTTTTGATAATTAAACAGAAGAAATTTACCTCTAGAGGGTAAATTATTCAAATTTCCAAGGATATCCAGGGGATTTCTATGGGGGGATTTAAGAAGAAAAAGAAAGAAAGATAAAATAAATTTATTTATTGATTTAAAAGGTTATGTACACTTTGGGATCTCATTTGAACTATAACTATTGTTCCTGGCAACGCTTCACCATTGCTTGATGTTAGTATACCATAAACATTATACTAAGTGAACTGAAAACAAACATACAAAATAAAAAAGTAAACAACTTAGTGATAGATTATAAATAGAAATATTTAGTTTCTTAACACAGCTGTTTATAAATGAGATTAATTGGTCAAGACAGCTGTTTATTTAAATGAGATTACTTAAGATAAACCACATGTATTATGACGTACGTTCAATAAAATAATTCTTCCTTAAGGCTAGGGTCCCTGAATTCAAAACGGATAAGTTGGTTACCAATTTCAACGTTCAAAGAACAGAACAGAACATTTATTGGTCCTTCAGCACATGTACAACAGTGCAATAGACTTCGTCACATACAGTTTAGTCATTAAAACTAACATAACTAATATTAAACACAGGCTTACCAAATATTTACATCAAATTACAAATAATCCGCCAAGTTATAAAATGGGTGCTTTTTCAGCCAACCATAAAAAGTATGATATAAATCATCATTTGTCAAGTTTTGAAAAGTGGCAGGCAGTTTATTGAATAGTTTAATTCCTAAAACTAAATGATAATTTTTGGATTTATTTAATCTATGTCTTGGTTGTTCAAGAATACGACCAAATCTTGTATTATGATTATGAATTAAACCTCTAACTTGATACATATGTAAATTATTCTTTACGTGCATTACTACATCAAAAATATACAAGTTGATAACCGTTTAGATACCAGTTTTAATAAACAATGGCTTGCAGTGTTCCAATTTATCAGAGTTTGTTAATATTCTCAAAGCTTTTTTTTTGAAGAATTAAAAATATGTGAATTCCTATTCCATTTCCCCAAATAAGAAGGCCATATCTCAAAATACTTTCAAAGAAAGCAAAGTACGCTATTTTTAAATATTCAAACGTTACTTGACTCTTTAAGATTTACTAGTAAATAAATTACCCTTGATAATTTTGTCTTCACATAATCTATGTGCACTGACCAGGAGAGCATACTATCAATTTTTATACCAAGCAACGTTACAACTTTTTCATAAGCAGGCTTATAACTATGTTTATATTTGTTTTGTAGAGTTTTCGAGTTTTTTCTTCATTTAAAAACAGTCCATTTACCTCAAACCAGTCGTTTGCTTCTTTTAATACACTAGCTGCTACATTATCTAACCTAACCATACCTGCATTTTTAAGCATATTTTTGTGTTATTTTCGTAAAAAAATCGAAAGCGGTATTTTTTTTCTTAAAGTAAAATAGATTGTGGGTGTTGAATGCTAAGGTCTTTTTTACAATATCTCTTTTTGAAACTGAGTAAAAAATTAATACAATTTACTATTTATTATAATACGTTTATGAAAACAATAAAACTGTTTTTTAATATGTATTCAACTATCAGCATCCGCATATGATAGTGTTTCAAAATACAAATTTTTAAAAATTTATTCCATGAATTACCGGAAAAATACTTATTCCGTAGCATTGCTGTTATGGGAATCAGATTCAATATGGCGGACAGGGTATCCACCCCTTAAGATATCAGTGGGAAGTTTGATTCCTAAGGGGGCAAAGGCCTAGTGATTGAGATTAAAACAAATTACTATTCCTACAGCTACTTAATAAGTGCGTTTTTGCACAATCGCAGCTGTGCGCAATCTAATTTACATCTGTTCAGCGTCAAGTAATTTATACCTCTTTGTTTTATTTTACCGCACGACGTAGTCTATGTTTTGCAAATTTTGATTGTTATGGAACTAACCTCTGTAAAACAGATCTTTTTAAAAAAGAATAAAACTATAATTTAAAATCTAGCTGTAGGAAAAATGTTGTGTGTATTACTGGTGCAACGATTACTTGTCACCCTCACTAAACTTTTCTACGCCTCGGGTGTTAAAGTTTATTGAGGGCAAAAAAGTAAAATTCACACCTGTAATACACACAAAGTTTTTCCTACAGCTAGATTTCACCGTACGGTAAAGTAAAACAAAGAGGTATAAATTACACCTGCAGTTTAGTTGGCGCACTGCTGCCAACTGTTTATCTCGTGCGACAAACTCGACTTTGCACCCAAGAACAACTATTGCAACACCGTGAGAAAAATCCCTTTCATTTGACAATCGTCAACATAGGCCAAGAAATAAAAGCGTGGCCTAGCTCACGAGAAAATTCCTCAGGGAATTGAGAAGTAAGATAAATTGCTCGCCAAGTGTTCCGTACCGTCAGCCGTTTGATCAACTCTTTATATTTACGTGAGTAACAAAATAGCGCATGCTCATGGTGGAGTAAAGAACCAACATTTTAAAGACATACGTTACGTAATTGATCAACTCTGTCAACTAAAAAACCCCACTTCAATCATATAACAGCTGATTTCGCTCATCATCTGTAATACTTTTACAAAACTTGGCCTAGATTATACTTTGGGGTTATGTTTACAAGTTCACAGCTTCAATCAAAACAAACTACTTAAAATGTCTGGATGTTGGTTGTTTTTGTATATGAGTTATAAAACTAATGTAGGCTATAATATGCTACATGATCGGCTTTGAGGTTGGAAACCGTTGAAAATGTATTTATTTATTTTGTTTGTTTACTTTATTCTTTACAGCCGAAATATAACTTAGGCCTAACTCAGTATCTTGGTCTACTGGTATGAATTATTACTATTTTAATATAACCGTACAATTTTCAGATTCTGTTAGTTTACAAATGCCTACAGTAGAGGAAAATGTAAGTGAACTTTACAGTACTAAACCACAATGTAGTTTGTGTAAATGACTGTGTCTATACTGATATTATAAAGAGGTAAAATTTGTTTTTTTTATGTATTTAGTTGGTAATATTTGGAACTACTGAACCGATTGAAAAAATAGTTTTACTAATAAAAACCTGCATTATTCCTGAGTAACATAGGCTATAATGCATTTCGATTGAAACATTGTTTTATTTGCATATTTGTAAATTTAGTCGGAAAAAATTCTTAGGTTAGGCATGGACTGATAAATCAACATATGTATTTACATTTATTACCATAGCAACAAATTAATTGAATAAAATAACAGATAACGACTTTTAGCAATAATATTTCCATTAACAGTGAATTTCAAACTTTGTATTTCTAACTTTTAGGTTAGGTTTTTTTTTAAAGTGTAGACCTTAGCCTTGCTGGTTCTTTTAACCTTTATTAATTGCTGTTATAAAATATACGAAATAATTTGATTTGAACATTTAACATTATTTACCGTCTTAGCTTTGGGGTTATTATTAATAACTAGCTGACCCGTGCGAATATTTCGCAAGTTCGGAGCATCGATGGTTCGGAGTAGGCCTACATTTACCTGATTTAACACGTTGATTTAATTCAGTTAATTAAGTTTATTTATTTACATTGGTTTATAAATAACAGTTTCCCTATACAATCTTACAGTGTAAACAATCTAACTAACAGCTGTCATGCTAGTTAAACAGATGGTTAGTAGATGGCGCCTTTCATTAGGAACATACAGAGTATAATATAAAAGTTTTTTAAATCAATTTTTGTTATTAAAACATGAATTTTAAGCTGTTTGTCTATTTTTCCCGTGTAGTGGTTAAGGAAAGCTTTAAAATGATGCCTCATTCATGTAATTTGATGATGTATTAAGGAAGTTATGGCGTACCGACAAAAAAAATAGTCTTGAGAAATAATATATGCGATACTCCTTTATTGTAAAAAAAAATGATTATGTGTATAGAAGGTTCCAACGGGGTTGGCGTGCTAAGCACGCAGGGCTTTCCCCTAGTTTAAAATATTTTGTGTTAATATCGTCGATTTAATTGGATTATGATTAAAATTTACGATCTTTTGTTTTGTTTTCCAAAATGTATTTCAGGTCTTTGAGTAAAAATGTTTAATTGTAGGCTCTGTACATTTACTATGTTGAAAATCCAAAACGACATGTATCCAGTTAGATATAGTTTCTTCTGAAGATCGAAGTAAAGAAAAAGGACTTAAAAAAATATATACATTTGCAAAGACTTCTAACCTCAAAACAAATCATGTAGCCTGTATTAGTTCTATAACACATTAAACTTAATAATATTGTAAAGTTATATTTTTTCACGTGTGTATCAAATTAATCTGTACGTAGAAGTGGTGAGTCAAGTAACACACATTTTCCACCTCTCTTTCACAACATTTTAGATCCTCTATATTTTTCTTTAAAGTATACGATTACCTTTTAACCCCTCTGTTTTTCAAATTGTTTGTTCCATTTCTTAGAGATCGAGGGGTGGGTTTTCAAAATAAAAAGATCCTGACAACTCATCAATATATTTTATTTTCATTTTGTATAGTTTGTATACTCTCAAATAGAGCCCTTTCAACGACCTCCACACGAATGTAACACAAAATAACGTTGGTTCTCCAAAATTCATCAAACAGTTTTGAGTTCTCAATATCTCTTTACTATATAAAACATGCCTGCCATTCACGCAAAAACTCTGGACCCACTGCACACTTGTCAATACTGTATCCAGGTCACTGCTACCACCACCACGCTATCCCGATCCAAGTGCACCTATTTTACTAGATTTCCATGAAAATATCAGAGTATACAATAATCCGTTTGCATTTGCTTCGCCGCGAGGGTTGGTGACCGAACCGTGCGGGGGCGGAGCCCTCTAGTTATAACTGTGTTAAATGTATTTTTGATACCTTAACCTGTTCCGTTGTTGACAGAAGGACAAACCAGGGCTCGAAGAGCAGAGTGGCAAAGTGGTTAAACGTGCTCTCACATTTTAGCTGCTGTTAGAACCTCTATCATAAATGAGTAGGTTCGAGCCTAGTGATCGGCGTCGTTTTTTACTTAATATATTCACGATGTCTTCGTTTTTTCCTTCTTCAGTAGTCTAACTGGCATGTAGTAAAGATTTTCAGACATATGTCGGCTGGTGGACCTCCAGGCCCCTGCTTTATTCTAGTTCTGTTCACGCAAAATATAATTATTTAATATTGTTTTATTTAATTTTGGTACATACATACTTTTTGTAGTATTTTATTACCTTATTTCGACTAGTTTCGGGCTATTTAGCCATCATCAGGATAATTTTAAACAATTTACTCTACCTTGAAACCGATGCAATTCGCCGTTCAGGGTTGCACGACCTCTAAATAAACGAGTTGTACTTCGAAATATTAAAGACCTTCGAGTGCAGTAAAATGTGTGTGATTTGTGTTATTAATCGAAATTAAATTTCACTAATCCGTGTAAATAGTTGTTTTTTTTACCTCTTTTCCTGAGGGCGATATAGTTTAGCGTGACGGTTTTGCGTAACGATTTTACGTGTCGATTTTTTTTAAAGGGTTAATTATATTCTACGATGAAACAGTAACGGTTCACTTGTTCACTTTTAAGGTGTTGAACCCTAAACGTTTTCGAAATTACTTTGACGGATCCACAAAGTCAACCCTCCCGCCAAACCGGGAAGAGCGACTTGATTAGAGTGTGTACAGTAAGCGGGAAAGTTACCCAGGGCTGCCTCAGGGCTCAGGTTTAAGTCACATTATGACGTATGCTAAGTAAAGTTTGATGTGGGGAGTGTGTGACTGCCATCTTGTTCAATCATATTAATAGAGTAGATGTTATAGCCACTAATGGGAAATTAGAAACGAAATGAACGTACATAATAATAATTGGTAAAATAATTAGTTACATGAAAAAGTACAAAACAAAATATCGACGATGACGTATATGATTGTATTCAATTGGGAGTAGGCCTACTACGATACATTTATCGGTACGTAGCGGCTGCTAATGTCATTTCATTTATTTATCCTATACACAATACAATTGTATAAGATCCGTTACAAAATCTAAATAATAAAACAAAATAAATTACACAGAGCTCCATTTGTTTGACACAATATTCCAAATAAATCATGTTTAACAATTTGTAAATAACATTTTAAAATAGATACTTAGATTTAAAACTGGCAATGACGGAATTAGCCTCACCACATCAAATTTGATTTATATTTACTAAATAAATAACTTTTAATTACAACTTTTCATAGAAAGACTTGTACTTCGTTGTGATGATGGCTGCCTCAATAAGTCATATTGCTCAAAAAAATCCTGTTGCATAAATTAATTAACCTAATAAAACAACCCAGATGTTTTATAAGGATGTTTTTAAAAGACTTATAATTTTGTTATCTCGTCAATTAATTAACCAGGTACAATATCTGCTTGCTTGTCTTATCCAATCCTAAAACCACTTTGTGATTACCGCGGTAAGTACCCATACAAAAAGTATTTGAATATGTTTCCTGGTGTTTATGTGATTTTTGTTTTGTGTAATGACTTTAATGTATTTGACGACCTAATGAAGGGATTTATTTTTACCATTTCTGTGATCTGAAGATGGGTACTTAGGTTCCCGAAACCGCGGTAATCACAAAGTGATTTTAGGACTGGATAAGACAAAAAAGCAGACATTGTTTCTAATTAATTAATTGATAAATTTCTCCAATCCGTGGGCTGACATTTTGAAATTGTTATCTTGTCTGTAAGTTTATTAAAAAATCTAGCACCTGCTTGTGAAGGAAGTTTACTATACAGATTTAACATGTGCTGATTCACACGATATTCAAACCCATTTGTGACGCTATAAGTAAGTGTCTACGTCCTTGTTCAGTATATGATCGCACTTAAACTTAAAATATAAGATCACTTTCTGTGTAAAGATACTTTCAATTGTAAGTACTCCAAGATCTTAAATAGCATTTCTACAAGTTTGTAATTTATTTAATCCTGCCACAAGGATTGGTAAAGGAACGTTTCAATGTTTTCGCTGTTTGTTCGCTCCATGTGAGGGGAAAATTTTAAATAGAATACGTACAATATATATATATAGTGATTACACACAAACAATACAACTCGTGAACAAATCAGAAGCATTAAAGTGCAGTAAAAGTTTGTTTTAAACCTCACTAAACGCATTGTTAAGAAAAAGAACAGGGGATAAGGCACAGCTGTTGTCAACCATTGTTGTCGTTACAACAATGAGGAAATTCCAGCTGATTGTAAACAACTGTTATTACACAGCTATTCATTATTGCAATCTCTTGAATTGCTTTCAAAATACTCTGCAGTACATTTGATATTTTTAATGGGGATACGAAAACGATTGGTTTTATAGAAAAAAATTGTATGAGTAAACTAGTTTTAATCACCTTTAAAATGCAAATATAAAATGCATAAACAATGAAGATTTCATAAGAAATGTTAAAGTTTGTTTTTACTGCCTCAACCTTTAAAATTCCAATTGTGGGCTACAAAAAAACTTTTACCCTTCATAAAAATAAATTAAATAGAACGTTTTCTACAGGCAATTGAGTGTTCCACATTCACCAGTATTAGTGGCGAACTATTTATTTACGGAAAAGAAAATAGTCTTAACCTAAGAGTTCAGTATAACAATTTCAAAACTCGCACTCCGCGTCGTCTGTACCTTTAACATTACTATGAACACAGTATATTTATTATTGGGTTAAACTCAAATTACAAACAATCTTCTTAGATAAAGTTAGTAAATTAATTTTGTAATTTTTCCCCATCGTAAGTTAGAGAATATAATAGAGCTTGACTCGTGAGAACACATTAGTTCTAGAGATAAAAACTCAGAAAACAATTATCACAAAAATACGTTTAATTAACAGTTTATAACAGTTATAATGTAGTTACCTGGAATGTCACTGAAGATGATGACTTTGTCGATAAACGCGTTTGACAATTAAACTTATTTTTGTGAGAAATAATTGTGTTTTATGTTTTTATTTTTAGAAATCTTAGACTAGGCAATCATAACAAAATTATAAGTTTTATTCGAAAAATATCATAAAATATGTGTGTGGGAAAGATGTTGGCGTGCGAAGCACGCATGACCCCTTGTAATTGCTACTTGCCCCAGATCAAGTCAAAAGTCTAATTAGGTAAATCCTATGTTTTATACTGCTCAGTATTGTTCTGAAATACAAAAATGTCGTTAACTATATTTAAGTTTAAAAATGTTCTCCATTCCACCAGTTAGCCCGCAAATTCGACGCATCCTCCTCCCGATCTGGGAATCGAATTCCTTAATTTAAAACGTCTTAACACATCCAATCATGTCAAGCGCAGAACTAAATATCCCTCTGTAGTCGGATTATCCCTTAGCTTCCATTAAATTTACCTGAATTCTTCTCTTTATCATCCCTGCCTTTTCTTATTCCCCTGTCAAATCAATTATTCTTCAGCTTGTGATATTCATAACCACCCCCGCTCCGTACTTGCAACCTTCACTTTTGCTACTTTCCATATTTCCACCCTCCGACGCCCTCACAGGTTTATGGGGTGCGGGGGTGTGTTAGACAAACTTTAAACCACTTCATATGGATTACGATATCTGTGTTTGTTCAACCAATGTTTTAGCTTGAAATGATTTTATTCGAAGAAGAAATGTCATGTTTTGGTCTTATTTGGAAGGGGCTCGTCGGAGCTTTCCCGTTTTCCAGTCTATGTAGTCCAGCAGTCAGGTAAAAATTTTGGGGGGTACCTGGACACAATTCCAAAGTTAATGAAATTTTGGGGTGTTATTTGGGGATGTATAAAGATGTAGTATACGAGTTTTCCACCTAAATTTCCTTGTGGAAATTTTAGGGGGGCCAAAAAACCGTGTTTTTTTCGGAATTTTTTCGATTTTTTGCCTATAACTCAAAAATTACGCGTCTTACGTAAAAATATGTCTTGTAAAAAGTTAAAGAGCATTAAATTTCCTTCAAGATTCACTGGTCAAAAATATTTTACGGCCTAATACTTACCGAGGTACAGTCCTCTAAAGTTTGGCAACATTTCTTAAAAAGTACACATTCACTAAAAAATGCATGTCTTTGGCCCCTATCTTTCGATTTTCAACATATCAGTGTATATTATGTATACCCCTTACCTTTTACCACCCGGACCACCCCACCCCTCCTTGAACCCTTTCCCCACTATTATTTATGGAGATGTACTTAATGAAATGCATTCTATAGGCCATTAACTCCTATAATAAATATCCTATGAAAATAATTGCCTATAACTGGAAAACTACGTGTCCTACCGAAAATTTTTTCCAGTAAATGTTAAAGAGCATTACTTTCCTTCAAAATTCACTTGTCAAACATTTTTTTTCGGCCAAATAGGTACGGTACCGAGGTAGAGCCCTTCATCATGGTACGGTAATAAGGTCATTACCCTTCCCGTTTTTCGTTACTTGAACCAATGGAAGAAGTAACAGTACACACAGCTTGTCGAAAACGTTACAACAATGAAAAACATTGGGTGTGCTTAAGACCACACGTTGGAAATGATAACTTCTATGACCGATTTATATTTTTATCAGTAGCCTATTAATATTAGAGGAGAATGAAGGTCAACAAATTACACAAGTCAATATAATGTCAAAAAATATTATTTCATATTTTGAAATTGCATAATTGTAATATAATAACTATAATATTATAATATAGTAATACTAGGGGGCCCGTGCGCAAATTGCGCATTTTAATATTTTTTTTTCTGTTTTAGGTTAGATTTTTATTAAGGTGTAGGTCTGAGCCTTAATGGTTCTTTTAATCTTTATTATAACTGCTGTTATAAAATGTACGAAATAATTTGATTAGAAGATTAGGCAAGTTATTGTAGTTTACAAAAACATAAAATATATGTTTCCAAAATAGCAGAAAATTCGGCCTAGTCAAAAGTAAAATATAAATAACACATTATTTGAAAAGTAGGCCATTACAGTAAAACAAACCTAAAAGTTCTTTAGTCCAACAAAATACAAAGTTAAAAAAATGTTTATAGTAGGCTACAAATAACAATAAGAAAATAAAAATAATGTATAGTATAAAAATAGCATAGGCTAAGCCTATACTCTTTACCTGAAAAAACCAACATATTATGCCATGAAATTATAGTGCAATTACTTTTAATTGCCAGATATAGGGTTAAGATAATTTTTAGATAAATAAAACTACTAATTTACAATATTTTTTATAATATGTCGATTTTATAGTCTTTACCATTAAGAGTGATTTACCTACCTCAATTATAAATTAGGCAACAATTATTTATAAATTAAAGTAGTGTATTTAAAAATTAATAATTTTCATAAGCTCTCTTAACAGTTGCAGATGATCTATTTTTGCTTACAATCTGGCTTTGTTAAAAAATCATCTGAAGGTAATCAGCTGTTAACAATCACATTTAAAACCGTTATAATGCAAGTTTTTCAGCACTGGACCTTTAAAAAGGCCCTCTAGAAATAAATAAAAGGCTAGAGGGACGCAGCTCTAAACGAAATGACCTTTTAATTACCATTCGCAGGTGCGCTAGATCTTAAGCTTTAAAATGACACCACAATCGTAAAAATCGGTTAAGTTGGACGGATGAAAAAGGGGTGTAACAGAAAAAAACCTTATTGTATTAAGTATATGATAATTATAATTATAATATTATTATGTAATGATATTATAATTATAATAAGTATGCGAAAATAGTGATCATTAAAATGTAAGCAGTATTTATTTAGTGACTAATGATTTTTAATGAGGTATTAGTGTATGCACTCTACATAGAATTTTAAGAACAGAGAATTTCTATTCCCTCTCCACGCGCTTACTTGTCTGTATAGGCTATACTATGTATCGCCTATTCCCTCTTCAAATTCTGACTTGTGCCTACACAAAAGGTTTGCGTGACGCTAGATTTCAGAAACATAGTCAAGCGAAAGTGCCCAATGGGCCATTAGAAGTTATCGCTTCAAAAATTGATTTTGGTTTCTTTACGTCGTGATGAGGAAATTGCTTCTGCTAAACCCAAACCAACCCGGTCAGGTAAGCTAACATTTGATTACAACAATGCCTATTTCCTGTGCGATGAACAAGTTACTGAAGATTACAGAAATAAAACAGTTAAAGTTAAATCCTGAAAGACGAAATTGTATGGTAAAGGTGACACAACCAGGACTAGCAGATACGATTTTGTCAAAAGCAAGAGAGCTGGGTGACGATTGGGGGCAGAAAAAGGAGAACGTGTTGTATTGTTGAAGAGTTTTAACACACATCCCTGTTCATCACCCAGTTACCCTACGTCTTTTCGCTGACGATTCCATGTTCTATTACACAACCGCCAATGTGCACTTCGGCACAAAAATCATCCAACGTCAGCTGGATCTACTCGAACCCTGGCTTCGAAAGTGGAGAATTGCTGTTAACACAGACAAAACAGAAGCCATACGATTCACCAATGCGATCACAACGCCTAAAACCACTCTTCGCCTTAACAAATCTCCCATAGCATGGACAAATAAAGTTAAATACCTAGGTGTCACCCTACACCGAAGGCTAACTCTAAAACATCATGTGAGACTAGTCATTGGAAAAGCAATTGGAGCCCGCTCCAAACTTTATCCCGTGATTAGCCACAAAAGCTCTCTCCCCCTATCCATTAGACTGGCAATGTACAAAATGTATCTTCGCCCCATAGTCACCTATGCCGCCCCAGCTTGGTATTCTCTACTTAGCACCGACGCAAGGAAGAAGCTGGATTCTTTCCAAAACAAAACATTTCGAATGTTAACCAACTCACCTTGGTTCGTTCGAAATACAACCACTATCCAGGGTCTGAAATCCGAGACTATCCATGACTTCATCATCAAGCTAACACAAAAGTTAGCCGATCGAGCAGAATGCTCGAAACACACGCACCTGTCCGAAATCGTGACAGATCCCGCTCCACCGCAAGAACGCAGGAACAGACCACTGCGCCTTGTGCACGACCCACCATGAAATGACTAAATTATTAAGTCATTTCTAAACTCATAAAAATCCAAGCTCGTCCCCAAACATACACTCTAAATTCAGTCAAATACCACAATAAAGTCACTGATATCACATACTACTGCAATCGTCTTAAACGGAAGCAGTTAATTATAACTCGAGAGCTCGCTCTCTCGCCAAAACCAAGGAGATTTAGTTACATTGTATTACACATTTTTACAATATTCCTGCACGTGTGCAAAAGAGACCTGGACGTGTAACTACTGCCAACTTTGATCAAGCCATGGAGAATATTTTCTCGTTTCGTGAAGAGAATAGTGATGAGTGCCAGTTTTCCATGCGCCAGTTGCTCGATCAGATACCTGAAGATTCTCGACCACACGTGAAAACTGTGAAGAGGCGTCTACAGGAAAAGTATGGAGCTGACATTGTTATCAGTAATGCAGGTAGCAGATCGAGTGATGACTCGGAGGGTGAAAGTGGTGACAGTGTGCCCCAACAAAATCAAGACTGACAATTAATTGATGACCATTAGCATTTATCTAATGTGCATATATTATTACCTTTAGTTTACAATGTAAATACGTGTACATAAGTTTAAATATATAAATAGTAAGTAACGATTTCGTTCTATAACTACCTGACACTACTTAATTGGGATAATGTGAGAGTGAAAAAGAGGTCAGACGAATTAAATGAGAACAGTTCAATTTACTCTTGAACTGGTCAGCAGATTCAATTTACTCTTGATATGGTTTGGTATTGTGATTAAAAAACTTACTACTTTTTGGCCTATAGAATGCATATTATTAGGTACCGGTATATCTACATAAATAATAGCAGGGAAAGGGATCAAGGAGGGGTGGGGTGGTAAAAGGTAAGGGGTATACATAATATACACTGATATGTTGAGAATCGAAAGATATGGGCCAAAGACATGCATATTTTAGTGAATGTGTACATTTTAAGAAATGTTGCCTAACTTTAGAGGGCTGTACCTCGGTAACTATTAGGCCGAAAAATATTTTTGACCAGTGAATCTTGAAGGAAATTTAACGTTCTTTAACTTTATATAGGACATATTTTTTCGTAAGACGCATAATTTTTGAGTTATAGGCAAAACATCGAAAAAAGGCCAAAAAAATCGCGGTTTTTTGGTCCCCCTAAAATTTCCACAAGGAAATTTAGGTGGAAAACTCGTATACTACATCCTTATACATCCCCAAATAACACCCCAAAATTTCATTAACTTTGGAATTGTGTCCAGGTAAAAGTACCTGACTGCTGGACTAATGTTGGAAAGTATTATTTTTAGTCCTCCAGGCTGTCTGCCCACCCATCTATTCGAATACATTTCTGTCTGTCAGTCTTTCAATTCAATAAAAGCGAGCGGGGAAAATTGACAGCAACAAAGTATTTAAGATTTACATTATTCTTAAAGTAGAATAGGTTCAATTTCTTAGAGACACTGCAGAGCTTTGAAACAGGCGTTTACATTGAATGCTGAGCAGTTTCGTAGTTTCTACCTCCTGGACTTTAGTTCCCATGAATTAGACATTATTTGGTATCAACATTCTGCAGAGAGTTTATATAGTATGGTTTAAGGTGGCTTAATAGCGCGTGATTAAGTCGAACTGAGTAGATTTTAGTGAAAACACTTTTTCCTCACCAAAGTTCTTACTTTGTTTATATTCATCATTCACTCTTCGAATCTCTTTCCTACATCTCTCTCTTTTATTAGCGCTATTAATATCTTGCTCTATTTCACTTTCTTCTTCCTCCCTTTATCTCTTATACTTCCCCCTTCTCTTACTCCTACTCTCTCTTTCTGTTTTTTTCACTCTGGCTCTCCTTCTATTCATCCTTGAATGTCTGTTTCTTCCCCCCACTCTTTTCCCCACCTCTCTCTTGCCTAGATTTTTCACCTATCATTCTGTCTTTTTTCACTTTTTGTCTCCCTATATTTATCTCTCATTCTCTCCTGTTCTGTTCCCCTTCCTCTCCCTCCCACTCTTTCTTTTCGTCCTTCACTTTCACCTGTCTCTCCCTACGACTTCCCCCCTCACTTCTCTTCTTCTCTCTCTCCAGATCTTTTCTTTTACTTGGCTCCCCCTATCTTTATATATTTCTTCCATTCTCTCTTCCTTTGTATCTCCTTCCCCTTCGCTCTTTTTGTGTTTATTTTTTTCCTTCTATTTGTCTATTCCTAACCCTTTTCTCCCACGTTTTCTTCCCTAGCGCTCTCTCTCTTTCCAGCCCTTTTTCTTTTACTCTCCTTCTATGTATCCCTCATTCGCCCACGTTCTTTTCTTCTGCCTTTCCTTCCTACTTTCTTTCTTCTTTCACTTTCCCTCTATTCATCCTTCTCTCTTCACCTGCTTCTTCATCCTCTTTCCCTTGCATGCTTTCTCTCTCTCTCTATTTCCATATCTCTTTCTTTCACCATTCTCTCATCGCGTTTCTCCCTGCCTCTCTCATTTCCACTCAGTCATCTCTTCCCCATCTTTCTATATCTCTCTTTCACTTTCCCTCTCCCTCGCTCTCATCCCTCTCATTCATTATCCTACCCTCCACCTCACAGCACCCATCTATTTATCTCCTATATCTTCACTCCCTCCTACTTTCTTTCTCCAAGATGTACCTTCTTTAAACTAACCTACACCTTACAATTTCTACTTTCTTTTTACCAAATAAGCTACAAAAGAAGATGATTGAATGGCACTTAGAAACAGTAGCGTCGCTTCTCAGGGAATAAGGGTGGAATCGAGTTAAGGGATGAAGGATGGACATTGGGTAGAAGGAATCAATAAAAGGAAGCTAACATCTGAGCCCAGCAAGGCCTGAGGGTTGCCATCTGTTGATAGAATGCGTTGTTTCGTATTCATACAAAGAATAGGTATTATTAGTTCATGGAGGAGGGGGTCGTATTCTGCTGTTGCTCTTGAAAAATGTATGGTGAATGGGAGGCAGGCATGTATCTGAATATAGGGTGGCTGAGAAATTAGTTGCACTTCTGACTACGTTTATTGTGATAATTTCGTGTTGTTTATGGGTATCATATTTGTAACAAGGAGTTTCAAATTTTAATATAAAATCATTTATTACTGAAAGAAATCGGCTAAACTGAAACCAATTAAAAAAATTTGGAAAACGATTGACCCTAAAGGCCATCCCTGTAACTTCCCGCTAAGTTTAATTACAAAAGTATGATGAAAGTTTGATAAACACTATTTTTGGAAATTTTTAACTGCCATAACTTTTGAATGAATCAACCGATTTTTATGCGATTTGCGGCAATCGATGCAGTTTTTCGAGTTCATTGAAAAACACTTTTTTTATTTTCTTTCGTTCACGATATCTCACGAACGAATTAACCGATTTTGACCGGACTGGTAGCGATCGACGTCGCTTTTCAAGGTTAAAAGCTGATTAGATTTTTGGAATTGATCGGTAAAGCCGTTTAAAAGTTATTCCAAAAAAACCTGATTTAAAAAATGTTATTTCTTAGTTTTTTCGACATTTCTCAGAACCTACCGGTCCGAATTAGTTGAAATTTTCAGGAAATCTAAGTTTGATGGAACTCTTTAGAACGCCGTTTGGTAGGATCCAATCGGTTAAGCCGTTCAAAAGTTATAAGCGGGTCACATACTTACATACACACATGCATACAGACAGGGTGACACCCTCTCGGGAGTGGTCAGGGAAGATTCCTAGGACCTCAAAACGTCGAGATCTGATGAATACTCGATTTTCGAAAAACGGGGTGAAACCAATAACTTCCCGATTTTAGAAAATTTTCAATTTTCTTAGCGGGAAGTTAAAAATTGCGTAACTTTATTTACGTTTAGCTGAATCGAAAAAAGTAAGCCTCTGATCTTAGTCAGGTTTGATAAACTAATGTTTTAATCACTGTGCAATTCTCTGGTCTTTTTAACCACCCTGTAAATTAAGAAGTTATTCAGTCTTTACTGTGGCGTTTCAATAATATTGTTTTCGAACTATTGTCATCGAGTGTTCTTGTGTGTTATTCCACTCCCCGTTAAAAATCAGTTTAAGCAACAAACCAGATATAATTGTATTACCCTGTTGCTAGTCCCCAGAACAAGTTTTGGGGTGTCATTAAAAAAAAGTGCAGTGTGAGTCAAAAGTATGGATACACCTTGTAAAACATTAAATGTTTAAAGATACAAAAATGAAACTAAGGACACCTTCATATTTACTAAGTTCACTTTTATTGCCTGGAAAGCTGTCC
>JAGFPH010011959.1:0-32300 GCA_018207615.1 Philaenus spumarius | reverse complement strand
CTGAGATCCCAATGGTGGCCCAATTAAAAAAATCACATAAAATAGAACACTTTTGAGAGGCTGTAACTCATAAACGGTTGGGTTTAGGAAAAAATACAAAAGAATAAAAATGTCTTAAATTTGTATCCTTAATCGAAATTCAACATAAAAAACGGGGGTTTCTATTTGAAAAAATGAAGTTGGCCGCCATATTGGAAAAATGGCGGAGTTTTTGAAAATGTTAATGTTTTAGTTTTTATGAAAGGGAAAAAGTAGGGAAGGTCCCCCATTTAAAGATTGTTGTAACTTGTATAGTTTCTGAGATGCCAATGGTGGCCCATTTAAAAAAATCACCCTGTATATATATACACGGTTTTTTCCATTTTTTATTTTTAACCTCTTAAATAAAATAAAAATGGCGGCCGGGCCGTTTCTCTCAGTGTAAGCTTTTTCCAAAGTCAGTTTGTGGCTTAACCATAAGTCGAATTTAAAAACTAATGACATTTTGCTTAAATTAAATTTCAAACAAAATTGTATTCTTGATTTTTTCAGTATCTCTAACGGTAAGCTCACAAAATGGCCGTAAACTTCGAATTTGTTAAAAATCGTCCAAGTTTTTGTATTTCTACCATGTTTTTATACGTTTATTAAAAACCAATTCAAAAGTGTTCCATAGCTTTTATGTAGATAAAGGTTTAAAGAATTCATATTTGCCAGTAAAAAAGTTATTGAAGTAAAATTAAGAAAGTTATTAGCTCAAGAAACAACCACGTTCAGTAACGAAAGGAAAATGTTTAACTTTAGGCCTACATAAAAAGTAGTAAAAATTATTGTAATTTTTTTCATAAATTTAAAAAAGTTTCTTAATTTAGTTCTAAATAGAATTGTATAAAAATATTTATCAATTTCAAATTTATTATTTTGAAAACACCAGTTTTTATGTTCCTACTACAAGACTGCTAACAAAACTAGGCCTGTTTTGGATAGTAATTTAGGAATACTGTAATATCCTTTGCCCAAAACATATTGTTATAAGAAATTGTAGAGGATAAATCGAAGAATTGAACTCTGTATACTTGTAAATTATTATTTTATAAGTATTTGACTTAGCTTGACTTGAATTACAAAATGAGATGAAACAAATGAAACCTAGCGGCGATAAAGGACATACAAAAAATGACCTTTGGACAGCGTGGGAAGTGTTGGTACGTGGGTTGAGATCACTATCAAGACTCTTTAACATCGTTTGTTTTCATTATTTCTAATATTGGAATATGATATGGAACTTAAGTTAACTTATGATACATTGTTAAGTTTGAGTTATTTAAGTATGTAAATATTTAATTGTATGTTGTCCCTCTATAACGCGATATTTTTAGCTATCTTACGCATTATTAACCTAAATAAAACACAATGCCTCTAAAAGAAAATCTTTAGCAGTTAAAGCTCAAGAAAAGAAATAAAAACGAGAACTAGAAATCCCGGAATCGCGGGAATTGTAAATAATGTTTCACTGTCTAAACCTTGTGCTTACTTCCTTACTGGCACACTATTTTTAACCTAAGCTCAAAACCACATTTGTTATTTCAACGAGCGAGGTCTACTGTTCACAGAACTACTAGTTTAAGTTGCTTGAAACTAATTATCGAAAAATTAAATGTAAAGTTGTTTGTTAAGACCAGTTCATATAGCCTAAGTTATGAGTATAGTTATGTAGTAGCCTGAATGACACAGGTAGATCGAGATGGAGAGTAAATAATGTTGCAAATCGTTCATTTTTTCAGTATAATATTTTCAATTCAGTATCATGTGCAAAATAAAACACATAGGTACTACAAATGTGGAAAATTTGACCTCTTGAATGCATTTAAACACATTTTTTGGTGTTAATTTTCCGACATCTTCCCCCAGATCCTCGAAATTATCTTACCCCAGGGCCGCCAAGTTTGTAGTTACGCCTCTGTTTAGGTCGTTTCAGGAGTTTGTCACTGACATGCTCCTCAAGAATATTCCGCAAGTTTGTAGTTTGCAGAAATAAATGATTAACACTTTATTAATGATCTATGCTAAATATGTTTTCTAGCTGTTATATTTGACTTAGTTTTTAAAGGAGCTTTACTAGAGCTTTAATTAGGCCTAATGAAAATGAATCGTATTATGACTAAACAAAAATGTTCATTTGTGTTTCCGTATGTAGTTTTGTACTTAGGCTAGCGACGCGGTATTTGTGTAAACCTTTTTCTAATCTACAGTTTGACTTTATGCCTCAATTTATTATTGTTTTAAAAGATTCTGTATAGGTAACATATATATGTTATAGAGTATATTTATCAATTTCAATATTAGACATATCAAGACAGTTTTATCATATTGTTAAAAGATATATTTTTATTATAGGATAAGTAGTTTTAACTTCACTTACTGTGTCCTTTTCTTTTAGCAATAGTAATTTCTTTCGCCTTCCATGGCGTTGTAAGTACGAGGCAAGCATGATGTTTTCTTAAATTATGTAACTCAAATCACTTATAAGTGTAACTTGATCACTAATAATGAACGCAATTTTAAAATAAAATGCCAATCAAATATTAGTAAGCGATATTCTTGAACTCTAATAAGCAAAAATTGGGTCACTCACGTAGATAAATCATTTCAAACGGAATATATTAACTAAACAACACTATTATTAAGACACTTCAGGTGTTAGTTAGTAACGGTTGCTAGGGGAAATAAACAAGTGCGGTGTTTTCAACGCCTCGGCTACTTCAATAAGACGATCAATAGTGCAAATAAGAAACTATTGGGAATTGTTTGATTTTAAATTTTAAAATTAAACACTCTTGGGTTTGTTATGAAGGTATAAGAATGGAGAAAAGAACGATAGATTCTGAAAGTTTGAATTTAATTAATTTGTGAATATTTAAATGTGAAAAGTCATTTATCGGTGCCAGGTGGCGTCAACGAAATTATATAAACAAACATCCTAAACCATAACAGAAAACCCTGATCCTTCCTAAAATGAAAGTGTAGCAAAGAAATGAGTGCAACTTTTCACAATCATTAAAGGGAGAAGGATTAAAGTACTGCATGCAGGGGCGGTCCCAGCCTTAAGTTGGGGGGGGGGGGGGGGGCCGGGGGGGGTTTTTTTTTTTTTTTTTGGTGGGGGGGGGGGGGATTTATAGCTAGTGCAAATTTATTTATAGTATCTAATTACAAGTCAACGAACTCTACCCTAAAATCTAAGCTTTAAGCGACATCTAAATACTTGTCAAGATTTTAACTGACCCATTTCAGGTATAAATGAATAAAAACTGAAACTATGCACATTTTATCAATGGTTTAATATGTAATAGGAAATACTATACATATGAATTACAAGACAAATTCCAACCTCGTCTTTGAGCTCTTAGCAAGCCTGTTAATCACGGCATTCATATCCACATCTATGTCTCTATGAATATTTAATAGAGCTAGACCCACAAGTCGTGTACCCACAAACCGTGTCGAATATAATTTGCGAATATAATTATAGCTCTCCAAAATTACAGAATAATTTATTTATGAAAACGTATTTAGTATAAAAAGGCTTATTAAAAATATTAATTAAAATACTTGATTTTTTTATAAAACAAAATCTATCCTCCTTTTTGATTTCTTAACATATTTATCAATAACTTTGTCTATATTGTATTTGGTACAATGTCACGATGTATATTCATCAACGCTAGACCAGTAAACCTCTCTTCTCCCATCCGAGAGCGTATCTTAACTCTTCTTAAAGTCGAGAAAGACCGTTCTGCACTGACAACACTTGCAGGGAGTGTGACAAGAATACGTAGAAGAAGGGTGTTAATTGTAAGAAAAACATCTGAGTCACAATAATAGTTGCTTAAATAACCTTAGGCCTACTTTAATTTCCAGTTATTATTATGGAGGACTATATTAGCTTTTTTCACTGCTTAAGCAGTGGCAGGATGACCTTATTTTTTTTATAAGTTTTGGGGAGGTTGTAGCCCGCACCGCCCCCCTTGGATCCGTGCCTGCTAACAACCCTAACAAAGTACCATGATTTGAGTAAAATGATAGCTAAAGTTGTGTGACAACAGAAATATCGATTACAGGTACTAAACTAGGAAATAACAACATACATTTGATCAATAAACTCATGACGACCTAAAGAAACCTTGAGGACGAATTACTAACAAAGCGGAAAGTAGAATTTACAGCATAATTTAGTCAAATGGGAAGCATTTTGCAATACTGCCAACCAATGTATATCCTATATCTACCTATATGTCAGTCTATATCTACACACCAAACAAATACATAGAGCATACATTTCTTATCAATGCATTAATTTTGTATGTATTTCATCGAATTAGGTCTTTAACTTAAAAGTTTTAATTTAATAATATGTTAGATTGTATCTAATAGATAGAGTCCATAGGCGTCGCGTCAAAATCATACATTTGACTACTTAAAAATTGTTATCGACATTTTATTTGAATTAACACGACTACAATAACATATATAATTACAGTAATTCTAGTAGTGATTTCAAACGTTTCCAAAAAACAAAGAAACTAAATTAGAATCAATATAACAGTGAACGTATACTAAGAGTAAAATAAAAATAATTACAAATTCATTTTGCAAAGTTACTGCACAATAACTAATAAATAATCAATAAAATAATATTATAAAACTAATACAAACATATTTACATAACCATCCTATTAGGCCTCTTAAGTGTCTTCTAAAATTTCCAACGTACACATTTCCTAAAACTTCCTCTGTTGCGTCTTTCATCTGTATTTAAATTTTACAATTTCTTAATATGACAGGGCTATTGTTTTTGCCGTTTTTGTTTACTACCGTCTTGTTTGGAAATTTATTAACAAGCTTCATGTTAAATTAACATTTTTATAAAAATAATTGTTTGGCCTAATATTGGATGAAAGAGTATATGCTTGTGATAATTTTACTCTTAGTATACGTTCCTTGTTACATTAACTCTGATTTATTTTATTTATTTTTGGCGTACATTGGAATTTTAAGTAGACACTTTTAAGGAGCCTCCTCTCCTTTACCAATGAATACTTAACATTTAAGTATTCATTGCCTTTACTTTGGATATTGCTAAAAAAATTTATAGTGCGGTGCAATGTATTCTATGTTCAGTGAGAGGATATTTAAATTAGTAGTTTATGAGGGGTTTAAATAATCAAAAAGTGACAGGACACAATCTAGCGATTTTCTAGAAAAAAGTATGTTCGGCGCATCTATTCACGGATGATGTGGGTGAAATTTTGTTATAGACAGTGGCTGTACAAAGCCATGAACCGTGTACCAACCTAAGTAGAAATACATTTCTACACATTACTGAAACCACCTGCTACATTGATCAGAACAGAGATTGCGTCTGCTCCCGATCCGTAACATACAATATCACCCGGAGAGAATATCACATGCATAAAAAAAAAACTTGAGCAATGATAAAAAAAACCTTCTTCTTCTTCTTCTGAAATGTGCTGCAGAGACTTACCCTAACCTATTCAATTATTTATTTAATTATTTTAAATATCATATTCCTTTAAAGACGGGTAAAACTATCTTAAGGGTCTGCTCCAGTAAACAAGAAAGCAACCGGAAACGCAACCGCTTATCACTGTATTCCTATCTAAACAGTGCAATTTCTTGCAGCTGAACGCTTTGACATTGCCTCATTTCAAACCACTTTTGTAATTGAGTGTTGAAAAACAAAAACTGAATATTCTTTATAAAATTTCGGATCCGGCTTGCAAATTATTTTTCATTATTAATTCTTTATTGTGTTAGGAAAAAATTCAAACTTTGTACTTACAAAATGTCAATTACATAACAAATCGAAAGCATTTTTAAAAAATGTAAAATGCAAATCGGATGCGTATTGTGACTGCGCTTAAAATGAGATACTGCAAACAATTTTGTGATAAAAAATAAACGAAATAAATGGTTTGAAATTTAACATTGCTCTTATGAGATAAAAAACCAAGATGGCCGCCACTACAGCAGACCCTTAAGTTGAATCTTTGTTTTGATATTGTACCGTCGGGCTAGTTTTCCTTAGCCCTGGCGTTAACCGACCGACCACTTTAACCACTTAACACAAAACATTAACCGGACCAGTCCCCCCCCCCCCCCCCCCCAAAAAAAAAACAATAGTCCACGCGACGCCTATGGATAGAGTCACATTAAAGTGAGTTTACGGAGTATTAAGTTACGTATCCGTGATTTGTTTGGTTTTCACAAATCAAAATATAATCTATACTAATATTATAAAGAGGTAAAGTTTGTTTGTTTGTTTGTTTGTATGTAGAGGGTAATCTCTGGCTCTACTGAACCGATTAAAAAAATAGTTTTACTAATAAAAAGCTACACTATCCCCAAGTAACATAGGCTATAATTAATTTCGGTAAAAACCTTTTTTTATTTCAATATATTTGTAAATTTAGTCGGAAAAAAATCTTAGGTTAGGTTTAGAATGATAAATCAACACATGTATTTACATTTAATACCATAGCAACCAATTGAATAAAATAACAGATAACATAGCTGCTTTAATATTTCCATTAACAGCTGATTTCAAAATTTGAAGCAATTTTAGTTTTAAAGTGTAAACCTGAGCCTTGCTGGTTCTTTTAACCATTATTAACTGCTGTTATAAAATATAAGAAATAATTTGGTTTGAACATTTAACAATATTTACCATCTTAGTTTTGAGGTTATTATTAATACTACACCTTTATTATAAAAAAAAACATAACATATGTTTTTAGAAGGTACCATTGGCCAAAATTAAAATGTACCGGTATGTGTTAATTACGTTTGTGTGTTGTGTTGTGTTTTAAAAAAATGGTTTTATACTTGTTGACGACCTCCATTGAGTGATTGAATATTTTTGTACGGCCTGAAGATGAAAACTTAGTGTTTTTGAAACCGCGGTAGCCTTCATAAGGTGATATTTGGACCACGAGACGGTGTACTGTAAGTACAAATTTCTTATAGTATATGAAATATTACCCCTAATCATGTTTTTAATATTGACATTGAAAATCAGTTCACTAATGATTATATAATAAATCATTGGGAGAGAATTACAAAACTTTATAAATATAACATTAAGGAAGCTAATCAGAAGATCAAGAAAAACATCCTAACCAAAAAGACCATTGCTGTACAACAAAAGTGCAAAAAAATTCAAAAAGTAGAACATTGCCAAAACGATTTGAATAGTACTGATTTATTTATAGGACCAGCTAAACTGAAAACTTTCTATCGTACATTTGTTCACTATTTTAATTTTAATAATCTGCTGGTATAATTTAATAATGTTAAGTTATACTATAGTAATGAATTGAACTATTTTTTTATAAAAATTGTGGCAGTTGTAACGCCAGCCTCAGTGAAAAAAATCAGTTCGTAACAGGTAATGGTAACAGGGTAAGTGACATAGACAAACATTTTAAATACATTAGATAGAAGGGAAGTAGTTAAAGAAATCATGGAAATTGTACTATTGGAAAGTAATAATAGTAAAAAAAGAGGTATTATAGATGGATTAGTATGTTCAATAATGTTTATCACTGAAAATCTGGATGCCTATGGTGGCAAGAAAATCTCATATAGTATATGAAGGTAATAAGACTGACATTATGAATCAGTTAGAGTCTCAATATACAATTAATTAGAGTTGATTTTACAATAAGACCTATTAGAGAGAACGTTTTTGAACTAAAGAATAAAAAAGAATTTGTGAATTGTAGAATTTGCACTAATTTCTATTAATTTGTAGAATAGACACATTCAGAAATATATTAAAGTCAATTGAAAATTTTGTACAATATGTTGTTAGAGGTAATAACTCATAGTTCATCCTAGCGTTATCTCAACTTGAGAATGAGAAACGTCCAGAATGTATGATGACTGTACGATTATTGTGTTAGGAGGCAGGTTTATAACGAAGTTATAACGAGGCTTTTCCCCGAGCACATCAGTACACGTGAATGTTGTACGTAAATTCTTTTGTTATAATAAGATTAAAGTAAATAAAAAGTGATTGTAAGATTTTTTTAAAGCAAGTACCACAAACCAAAAAAGTTGACTTATATATTATATACAGGGTGATCAACTTAAAGGTCTCCGCCATTGGGATCTCGGAAACTATCAGTTTCTCGAAAAACTTTAAGTTGGGAACCTTCTCTGAATTTATATGTAGACCTAAATTAAAATTACGGTGTTACCGTATTTTTAATCTTTGCAATTTTGTCAATATGGCCGCCATCTTTTAAATACAAACACCATATTTTGATTGCACTTTTTTGGTAGAACACATTATTTTATGACACTTTTGTTCTTTGGTATTTTTACCTAAACGCAGCCGTTACGGAGCTACGGACTGTCATGTGTAAAACAAATATGGCCGCCATATCAATTTGTTTAATGCAAATTAACGTTATCTATTGAAACACTTTAAATCACTACTGAATGATGACAGAAAAGTTACACATGCAATGTTAAATTAAGACAGTTATCCAACAATGCAAAATAACAGCTGATTGACAAATACATTACATTACAGCTGTTACCCAATTCATTACGTTAATTTCCATTAAAAATAATAAAATTGATATTGTTTTTACACAAACAATTAAATATGGCGGCCATATTTTAAAAATGGCGAAGATTAAAAATATGGTAACACCGTAATTTTAATGTAGCCTACGTACAAATCCAGGGAAGGTTCCCAATTTAAAGTTTTTCGAGAAACTGATAGTTTCCGAGATTCCAATGGTGGCCACCTTGAGTTAATCACCCTGTATAATTTTAATCATAACAAGAATTTAACGTTTTACTCATAGATGATAAAAGTTATCGATTTTCTTGGCGGGCACGGGACGCTCCCGCGTCCCTAGATAAATTTAGTGATCTGGAAATAAACAAATCATTTTAAAAAACCTCAACTAACCTAAATTTCTTTAAATCATTTAAAAGAATTGTATAGTTTAGCACTTCATTTCCTCCTACCCTAAAGGGCAATTTTCTTAGCCTATTAATTTATCCTAACTTTTTTGTAAACTTCTTTGTTGGTTAATTTCTTTTTTATAAATAAATTTACCATTGTAAACCCTTGCTTGCTCCCTCTCCTACGCAGGTCTATTCTTTTTAGTGTTCCTATAAGTTCATTCGCTCTCCTTTTTTGACCGAGCGTAAGCGAGGTCTCCGTTTTAACTCGACCGTTCGGCATTTCGTCTGTGTGTCTGTGTATCTGTATGTCTGTCTCACGATTACGGCCAAACGTCTCGACCGATTTTGATGATTTTTTGCATGAATGTTCCTTATTCCTAGGCCGAGCCATGTATATATACGGTTTTTTCCATTTTTCATTTTTAACCCCTTAAATAAAATAAAAATGGCGGCCGGACCATTTCTCTCAGTGTAAGCTTTTTTCCAAAGCCAGTTTGTGGCTTAACCGTAAGTCGAATTTAAATACTAATGACATTTTGCTAGTAGCAAATTAAATTTTAAACAAAATTGTATTCTTGATTTTTTTCCGTATCTCTAACGGTAAGCTCACAAAATGGCCGTAAACTTGGAATTTGTTAAAAATCGTCCAAGTTTTTGTATTTCAATCATGTTTTTATATGTTTATTCTAAATCAATTCAAAAGTGTTCCATAGCTTTTTTGTAGATAAAGGTTCAAAGAATTAATATATGCCAGTAAAAAAAATGATTGAAGTAAAATTAACAAAGTTATTAGCTCAAGAAACAAGCATGTTCAGTAACGAAAGGGAAAAGTTCAACTTTAGACCTACATAAAAAGTACCTAGTAAAAATAATTGTAATTTTTTTCATAAATGTAAAAAAGTTTCGTAATTTAGTTCTAAATACAATTGTATAAAAATATTTATCAATTTCAAATTTCTTATTTTGAAAACACAAGTTTTTATGTTCCTACTACAAGACTGCTAACAAAACTAGGCCTGTTTTGAATAGTAATTTAGGAATATATCATTTGCCCAAAAATGATATATTATTATAAGAAAGTGTAGAGGATAAATCAAAGAATTGAACTGTATACCTGTAAATTATCATTGCAAATTTCATAAAAGTATTTGACTTAGCTTTACTTGAATTACTAAATGAGATGAAACAAATAAAACCTCGCGAAGATAAAGGACATACAAAAAAATGACCGTAGGACACCGTTGGAAGTGTTGGTACATGGGTTCAGATCACTATCACGACGTTTTAACATCGTTTGTTTTCATTATTTCTAATATTGGAATATGATATAGAACTTAAGTTAACTTATGATACATTTAAGTTTGAGTTATTTAAGTATGTAAATATTTAATTGTATGTTGTCCCTCTATAACGCGATATTTTAGCTATCTTAGGCATTATTAACCTAAATAAAACACAATGCCTCTAAAAGAAAATCTTTAGCAGTTAAAGCTCAAGAAAATAAATAAAAACGAGAACTAGGAATCCCGGAATCGCGGGAATTGTAAATAATGTTTCACTGGCTAAACCGTATGCTTACATCCTTACTGGCACACTATTTTTAACCTAAGCTCAAAACCACATTTGTTATTTCAACGAGCGAGGTCTACTGTTCACAGAACTACTAGTATCTTTAAGTTGTTATAAATAATAATGAGATCCTGAAAGTTAAAGACGACAGCGAAATACAATATTTCATTAGAAAAAATATATACGTACAGTATATAGTATTTGCCACTCAATCCCCACCACAATTTAATTATTCCCGCCATGGTTATCGTTAATGGTTAGCAGTTTAGTTTAGTATATTAAGTATATGCCGTGTTCATATGTTGTTGTCAGATGCTGTCAGTCATTGAGACCCCTCAGGTCTTGTCAATTTACCAGGTCGTCGTTAATTTAATTTTGGGCAAACATTTGAAACAGCTGGCAATACGAACCCTTGGAGCATGAGTCAGTGGATGGATGGGTGGTGGATCCAAACTGCACATGAGTCGGTGGCGGATCCAGATGGGTGGATCCAAACTGCATGAGTAATATTTAGGAACGTAATAGCAGAAAGTAAAAATACAGACATTGGCATAATACTTATATCATGAACTCTTTGTAATTCTGTTTGAAGTTATTATTTAGTAAAAATGATGGCGGTTCAATTCTGTAATTTGCCATCATTTTATATGCTAAAATTATGCTGAAATACACGACCTTTCGGGAATGTGAATCAACTCTCGTTATCACGTGACTAGACTACAGCCTAAAACTACTTCTTTCTACAAATTTAAGTTTTTAGGACACCTAAAACATACAGCATGTAAAACGCTAGTTATAACTGAAAATAGATTTTACAAGACAAAAGCCTAAAAAAAGAACCACGACATAACCTATAATCATCGGCACTAGTCAAACTCATACTAGGTCTTCATACTATTCAGTTTATGAGATTTTTGTAAATAAATCAAGTTAAACTATCAGCACTCGGGTATTGTTGAGCTATGAAAACGACAGGCGACTAAATTTTGAGGCGCGGTCTGTAGTCCGTAAATGCCAATAGTGAGGATAACTTTGCCCCAGTGTGATTAGGAGTCTAGAAGTAGGCAGAAGATGTAAGGAGAAATGTTCTCTTTCTGTTGTAGGCTAATTCATTGAGAGTCTTCAATAACGCCATTTGTTTACAAATACAGGAAAATAGTAGAAATAATGTAGCGTATATAATTTTAATTTAAAAAGTTTTACATTTTGAATCAATGAAACAATATTATTTATGATTCACAAACAAGAGTTTACAAAACAGGTTTACTAATGGCATTTTTTATGTAATAAAAACTGGTAAATGGGAGTATTAATTTATCGATGATTTTTTTCTACTTTTGTATATACAAATGTAAAAAAAACTGTAATTTATGTTTTCACAGTTATATTTTTAAGGTTGGTTTCTAATGATAGATTGTTATATTTATATTATATTGTATTATGTTTATATAACATTGTTTATAAGAACATTTGTTTTTAACCCTTTATTCCATTTCCTTAATAGACCAGTGACTTTGGGTCCACATTTAAACTGTTTTATCATAAATACTGTATGCAATATCGAGTTTGCTTATGGTGGAGCGTCCACTTTTTTTGTCATCGTGTTCCTTTCGTAAATTGTAGTACTTGTAAGGAGGTGATAAAGGGTGTAAAGGGAGTAAATCCTACTGCCACACGCGTTTTCACCGGTCAGGTTTGGCCAGATGAGTTTCGCCTTTTTTGACTTTGTCTAGTGACGATTTTTCGTTTTATATAAGTACATTAACAAACCTATCATAACGTTAAAACGTTCAATAAATGTTAAAATACAATTGTTATAGATTTAAGTAAATATTATTGTTTTTAGTAACTACCATAACATTATATTACAGAACTATCAAGACTCAGGACAAGACAATAAAAATTAAAATAAAACGTCCCATTTGGAACAATCGGATGAAGGATAGCCTAATAGCTAAGTTAAAGGTAATGACAGCAAATGTACATACAATATTGCTGTGTTTACTGTGTTGGTATAGGATGCCGGGTTGAATAAACCAATTATTACACACAACTTAACAATTATCCTACAACCAATTTTTTTGGTACCATCCCATAGGGAATCAAAAGGGCTACAAAAAAGGTGTCTTGACATTTTTTGTTAAAATGTACGAACTTTCAGTAATTTAGGTTTGAAAATTTCAAACAGCCGCCATTTTGAAAAGCATAATTGGATTTAATTTCTTATTTTACTTGAGATAGGCCTATATCATTGTTAGGTTAAACTTCATGCCAAGTTTGAACTCAATCAGTCAAACCGTTATCTAGATAAGAATTATTTTGTACAAAAAACAAAATGGCGGATATCTAGAAAACGAAGCGTTTTCGGGTCTGTGTTTATATGAACTTTTTTTCTTATTTTGATCCATAGAACCTTTTTCCAAAGTTTGGGACTTTACTTATGGCACATCCTGTGTATCTTATAAAATATGGTTTGTTGTTTTACGTTTTATAGCCCATCTCAGGTTAAGTTGAGGCAAGCAGGGTGGGTAATTAGGGTCGGTTTCAACCTTCATAAAACTGACCCTTATTAATGCCACCTGTTTGAACCTGTAGGACACTCTAGTTTAAAATTGCAAGTCTGTATGTCTTAAGTTAAAATGAAAAAACGATATCATAATAATTCGTTTCATGATACTTTCCTGATAATTTTGATACCAAATTTGATTACATTTGGCCAACTTTGAACTGTACTAGCATTATAAACTTTGTTAGTTGAATTAACTTTACTAATATGGTTTACAACAATAAAGCCACAAAAATGTACTAGAGAAGTTCATATTTAAATATGTAATAAATAATCATTATTTGAGAAAAAAATCGATACTGTATCGTTATTTACCATAATACACACAATTGTGTGTTTGTACCATGTTAATCGGCCGACTTAAGGGGGCGCTACCCTGTCCGCCATATTGAATCTGATTCCCATAAGAGCAATGCTACAGAATAAGTCATTTTTTCTGTTAATTCGAGGAATAAATTTAAAAATTTGGTTTAATTTTGAAGTACTGTCATATGCGGATGTTTATTTCTAAATATATTTTCAAAAACTGTTTTATTGTTTTCATAAACGTATGATATAAATAGTAAAAAACAGTTAACTTTATTAGTTTTTTACTCAGTTGCAATAAGAGATATTGCACAAAATCTTAGCAATCAACACCCACAATCTATTTTACTTTAAGAAAAACAATAAAGCTTTCGTTTTTTGACAAAAACAACACAAAAATATGCTTAATAGTGAAGGTATGTTTTGCTTATTTAACATTGAAATTGGTAGCCAACTTCGCCGTTTTGAATGTAGGGAGCCGAGCCTTAAAGTGTTGTAATTGTTTCATTTTGTCAATACAACAAATTACGAAATTAAATTTGTATTTATAAATTGATATTGCATTAATTAACATATAATAACAATTATAAAGTTTATTAATAATTCATTAGGTTTATTCTTATCAATATTCTTACCATCACTCACATTAGTAAACATCTCTAATGTTTACCAAACACCTCTTCCTGCAGAGTCCAACTATTATAAGACAAACGTACTTAGCACTGTAAATATTTTGAATGAATTTTGATATATTATGATTGATTGATAAAGAAACAATGTACGTTATTTAACTGTAAATATTTGTAAAAAAAATAAATAAATACAAACAAATTATAAAATCAAAAAATATAAAAATTGACGAAGGTCTAACAGACCAAAACAGACCTCTGGCAGTCTCAAGTCTGCAAAACGAGCTATTTAATAATTAAATGAGCTCCGAAACGCAGAGAGAAAGTTTTAAATCACAAATGGTAATTATAATATGTTATTACTATGGTACAAACACACAATTGTGTGTATTATGGTAAATAACGATACAGTATCGAGTTTTTTTCTCAAATAATGATTATTTATTACATATGTAAATATGAACTTCTCTAGTACATTTTTGTGGCTTTATTGTTGTAAACCATATTAGTAATGTTGATTCAACTAAGGAAGTTTATAATGCTAGTACAGCTCAAAGTTGGCTAAATGTAATCCCAAGTATACAAATGAGGTTTAAATTGGCAGTGTCCACATGTAAACAAAGGGGTGGGAGAGCGGTGAGGGTGCTAGGCGAGGGCGCAAAACCACAGGCTACCTGCGTTGTCTTCCTCAACCCTTGTCAAGTTTTCACTTGGACGAGATGGCACTAATTAATGTGTTCATTCAACTGTAAAACTGAGCTGGACGAGATGGCACTCTTTTCTAGGAAATAGAGTGTTGGACGAGATAGCACTTGGACGAGATGGCACTACATCTAATTACCCACCCTGCTTGCCTCAACTTAACCTGAGACGGGCTATAAGAGCACACGGAATTCTTCCATATGCTGCTTTAATACTGAGATACAATATGCGACTACAAATTGATAGTGTTAATTAAAATGTTTTATGACTTTAGCATTCAAAACGATAAATTATTGTAAAATTTGTTTTTTTATAAATAAATTAGGAACCGTCAAATGAGTTGTAGCAGTTATAAAACATACTGAACAACTGAAACATACTGAAACATACCATCAGTTTTCGCTACATGTCAAAATATTTTCTCTTCTTTTAGACTACCTGTAAATCCGTGCTTCGCCACGGAACACATTACAAACTTATATAAAAATGTAATTATCTACAATGTATCTGGAAACTGACTTTAAAACAAATTTAATTCAACCCGAATAGTAAAACTGTACGAGGACTTTACAAATACTGTAGTCTAATATATTTTCAGACATTATTACAACGTTTGTTATTTGAGGCGAGTGTGTGCGGTCCAGTAGTCGTGAGAGTAACTTTGCTCCAGTGTGATTAGGAGTCTAGAAGTAGGTAGAAGACGTAAACCCGAAATGTTCTTATCCGTTGTAGGCGATGATTACGAGTATAAAACCTAGATAGGCTATGGGCACTAACAAGCAATACTGCAGCTGAAGCCAACTCAACCGGACAAAATTTTAATGCGCGCTTTTCAAATACACTGTCGTTTGACCAACTTTCGATAAGTTGAAATTTCGAAATTTCGCATGCAGACAAAACATTAGCGTTGGACAGTAATGGTGCAATTTAAAGTTGTAAAATAATTTTATTACTAATTTACCTTACAAGTTAAAGTTAAAACTTAGGTATATGTGGTTTTTAAATCGTGACATGAAAAAGTTGGTCTGTGAGAATTTTTTTTATTTTTCGGGTAGAGAAGTTTTGTAAGCGACAAAGTTATAAATAAGGACTTGAATTGAGTTTATTTCTAGATAGTGATAAATTAGTAAAACAACTTTCGGTCGGAACTCAGTTAGTCTCAGATCATTTCCCAATTGAACTGAACATTTATGTTAAGGGGGTAAATAAATTCAGGAGTAAGATTGGTTTGCCATTGTTGCCTAGGCTGTGTTGGACAGAGCAAGATAAGTGTCAGTATAAGGGAAAAATTAAATAAATCGGGTTTGGATAGCTTAATTATATCGAACGATACTCAAACTATGATAAATGAGTTTGACAGATTGCATAAAGAGGGCCCCTATAAGAAGGTGTTGACAACAGTAAAAAAAAAAGCAAATGAGTCAAAGCAACCGTGTTTTGATAGGGATTGTGTTGTAACCAGAAAGAGAGTTTTCAAACTTTTAAATTTATTTAGAAGTAATGATAATAGTTATACTAAATGTAAGGAATGAGTATAAGAATTTATCTTCATTTAAGCGAAAAACATATAATGAAGAGATTGCTTTTAAATTTATGTTGGTAAAAGACACAAAGGGGTTGTGGGAGGCAATAAACGGTTTTAGAAAACTAACTAAACTAGTATAGTTTTTGTTGCTAGAGTAATTTCTAGATATATTGTTAGTTTACATTCTCACTAGGATGTTTAAAAATAAATACTTCATAATTAATTTTAAACATTACTCTGAAGATGGTGAATGATGAACATTTATGCAACAATAAGGATAATATTTTGTAAAATTGATTATTAAATTCATAATAATTTAAATACTCAAAGGATATATCACTTTTATGTATCTTATATCTCCTCAAAAAACACTTCGCGTTAAAAAAAGAACGCCAAGAATGCTCTTAAAAAAAAGAATGATATCATAAATAGGTCGCCAATATTAAGTATATATATGTACGAGTAACTATGTAATGATAAACTATTAATATTCTTCGAAACAATATATATATTAGGAGATTAAAATTCAAACTAAGAATTTTTCCGCTACAATCAATCACATTTACTCATGGAATGAAAATATGAGTTTACAAAAAATATAAATTAAACTTTTAAAAGAAAATATAGTAGCCTATTCAATGTGGTGCTTTCCTCATTTTCTCTTATTACATTAAAATTGTTTTACTGCTTTCCTTTTCTCATTTTACTTCCAATATCATACCTATTGGCGTGGAGTACCGTACTGATTATGTTGTCAAGGCAATTTAAGTTTTCAAGATACTCCACGCCAAAGGGTATAATCTAACAATCAAAACAAACTTCTTGTAATGTCTGGATGTTAATTTTGTATTTTGTATTTCTTGGCGTTCCGCAAAACGGCCGTTTTGCTTGATACCTAATGTAGGCTATGCTATACTAATATGTTATACGATTGCCATTGCGAATATAAAATGCATACAACCTTTTATTATCAATATAATATTAACGTTTACCAAATTTAAAGAAGAAATACCTATTCGTTTAGCTTCGGAAACATTCGTACATCTTCGTATGTAACATTTACAAAATCATATGGCTAATATACTCAGTCTAATGTACCAATCTAACTTACATAGGAAAAACTATTTCGGCGATATTTTGAGTTTCGTTGCAGCTACCTTTATTTTTCTTGTACATTATTCATCTCCATTGGAAGGAGATGTGTTTAAAGCCATCACCGAGCTCTCTACTCGAAAAGGTGAGGTAGTTATTGGGCCTGACAGAATAAGCGGGAAATATGAAAAAAACTATGAATAATTTTTTGATGATTATCTACTGTTTTTAATGGCTCGAAAAGGGGGTTTAGCTTGACCTAGAAAGTTGAATGAAAGCTCAAATCACCTAATTTTACAACACATAATTTGATTTTAAACTAAAATTTACCATTTTAAATTTTTAAAATGGTATTTTTAAGTGGTCAATAACATGGTAGCTATGTTTTCCGTATGTTATAGCACGGCCGTTTTTTTTCTTGGCGTTCCGCAAAACGGCCGTTTTGCTTGATTGTTCTAATGCACCTTATATCTTAGCCTCTTGAATTCCAAATTTTAAAATTATGGCACATATAATCGCCCCTCGTTATAAAATAATGTTTCCGCAAACAGCATTTACTGACTGAATAAATAACAATTGTAGGGCTTATGTCGAAGATTTAATAAAATGTTTAGTTTATTAAAATTATGTTTTCAGTATTATTTGTAGAGAAAAATTTTATCATAACGTGGAAAGTATAAAACCATTTTTCATCGATAAGAATTTCCCAAATACCAAATAAATTGTTTTAGAAAAATATATTCATAATGTACTATTAGTTTCCAAGCTGAAATATAAAAGGCAAAGCTATTTATTTTATTTACTATACTATAGTGTTTAGAGAAATCAATTCGGCCTACTGTGAAAATTATTATTCCTGTAAACTCACGTATTACTGTAAGCCCTTTATAATATTGTGCTCATTTAGATAATTTACTTAGATAAACTATAACAAAGCTCTGGATTTAAAGTTAGTTTATAAAGATGGATTGTTCATTTTTGTTCAGACATTTGCCATCATTTGTGTTTGTGTATACAAAAATACAAGTCGATTCGAAAGTATAAATCAACTGTCGTTTCAAGTGAATATCTAAGCCTACACATACAAAGAAGACATAACCCTACAAATATAAAATGAAATAAGAATACCGAGGATCCCATAACTAGAATGATGAGCTTTATAATACATTTTTTGTCATCTCAGCTCTAGTATTCCAGTTAGCTTTAGTTTTTCACATAATAACAAGAGTTGATTTAGCTTATACTTTCGAAACGCAGTATTTTATTAGATGAATTTTTGACGAAATTAAAAGGTACTCCACCCAACTTGAAAAAGGTTGGGCGGAGGAGGGTAGGACTCGTTAGTAAGTGCGGATTGATAGTAAATATGCTTCAAAATTGCTGATTTTTTCGTGAAAAGGCCTTAGTAGGATTCTTCACAAACACGTTTTTTGTTTTTCGATGCGATTCAAAATGGCGGAGTTATACCGTTTAATAGTTTTTGGGTAAGGTTTTGAATAGTATGTAAGCCCAAATACAATTTGTGAGTTATACCATTCGGAAGGCAATTAAATTTACTATAATCCTGTACATAGGTATTTTATTTACAGTTCCCGGAACAAAGAACAAAATTCATAGGAAACTCCCAGTATTTAATACTAGTTATTCCCAGGAATTAATTATCATAATATATGTTTGTTTTCTAGATCAACTGAATTTTCATATAAATTATGTTAAAATGTAATTTAGTTCTTTAACTGTAAATTAATCCTAATGAATTCGGTAGCTATTTTTTATTTACCACATTTGATTCTGAGAAAATTCTAATGTCACAATTTTGTGCTCATCTACTCAATAAGAAATATCCAACAAAACAAACTTTGTTTAAAATTATTTCGGTAAAACTCTGGAAATACATATTTTTAGGACAAACAAATTTTACCTCGTTGTCTCGAATTGGTTTAGGGGACAGTTTTGTTTAACTTCTTTAAAAAAATGTTTCATTCCTTTATTATTTTTAAAATATTATTATTATTCCTCTATTATTTATGATAACACCAACTAATATATGATCGATGTTACACTCACCTGATTAAGTGCCTCGGCTTCGTTCATTTTGGTTTCTTCGCTTGATTTCTTTTCGCTCACTTTCTTCTCTTCGCTCATTTTCTTATTTTCACTCATTCCCTGGCCTGTTTAATCCTTAGCGCGTGTACACACTACCGATCAAGTAACCTCCAAGGATGACTTTAATCCAGCCGAATAGTACAGTCTTAATCAGAAATCCCATCAAGAATGACATCGCTTTTACTTGAATTCGTAATAGGCACAAGTCACGACCAATCGAGTGACGTAAACAAAGACACAACAACCCCTTCCTGTCGTCGTCTGAATGAAAAACTAATAGCCCACCCCTTTCCCGGATCCGATTAACATAAAGTAAACTTTGTATCGAAATCCAACGACAAAAGTTTTGCATGATGACATTTGTTTATGTCCTACGTTTATATTAAAACGGGAGTTTTGCAGACAGAATAAATTTCAAGTTTATTGATAATAGATGACAGAACCGCTGACATGAATGAAGATGATTTCAGACGAAATTGGTAAACAATATTTGAGAAAATATTGAGGAGTAAAACGATTCTGAAAATAGAAATTTGTAAGAAATATTGTCAATAAGAATTTAATTTCAACAATTGTAGGCCTACTACCTGAACAAATTAATTTCTTTAATATGGTTTCTAAACAACATAAATTCATAAACATTTATAAAAAATTACAAACAAAATGTTCACAACGAATGAAAATATTATTTTTAGGATAAACAAACCAAACAGAGTATGCCAAACAAAAACAACATTTGGTTCACAAATAAAATACAATTAAGATCACTTTACTTAATCAGCTTTATTTAAAACACCCGAAAATAGAAGACAAAGTCGGAAATTAAATTGATCTATTAATTAATGATATTAAGAACTTTAATTTTTATTGTTCAAAGCTATCGATTAAAAACGCCGGATTTGACAACTTTACCAGCACACGAACAACACTGGGCACACTGTTGTAAATTTCTACTGGGTGCGTACATTACTCTTCTTCTAAATTTCAAATAGAACAATACTTATTTAATTACGGTGTATGTGAATGCGTGAAAACGGATGAACACAACAGAATAGGGGCTAACATATTTAATGTATGGAACTCTTACGTAAACATATTATTATTAAACATAAATATATACATATATATACAAATTATAAAGTTGAAATAAAATGTATACAGCTTTAAACCCCCAACACAGAAGCAAAATGTCGATATTGAAGCTGTGCTCAGCCGTCAGTAGATTTCAGGGCTATAGAATACAGCCCTGAGTAGATTTAGTAAATTATTGAGATAACAGAGATCAAATGAAAAAGTTACGTTGACGTCCGACAGGTCTACTTCTCAATCCAAAAGGTAGAAACGTGCTCTTTCCCACTTTATACCTTCTGAAAAACATTACTTCAAGCAATGTTTCATTACTTTTTAAAAATAAAACAGATGTATGTATACATGACCTACTTAATATTATCAATTATATATGTATATATTATATACAATAGGATATAAATAGTAGGGTATATATAGAGTAGGGTATAACAGACCGACTTTGCAGTGTAAAGGGACTAGGGAGCAAACGGATTATTTTAGAAACTTTGTTCCACTACTTCGCACCTAAAGAATTTAAGGAAAATATTTGTTTCAACCATTTTGAAAAGTGTTGGATTTCTTGGACCTGGTTTTAGATAACGTCTCTAAATGTACACGTTTTGATTTTTGTATTTACTATCACTCAATATACCCTTACAAACAATATTAAATTTTGGAGAAATAATAAGCAAATATCGAAACACTTTCTAACAATGGTAATCTCAGTCGAGTAGGAAATAAATCGAAAGCTCTCAAATTCGAATTTTGTTTTTGTTTTTAATCTTTGATCGAATCTCCATCATTTCATAATAGTCGCAAAATTAGATTTTTGTTTCCTATTTTACGGCTCTACTTAATTTTGGAAATTCTCTCTTAACTCATGTCAGCGGTTCAGCAGTGTGATCAAATTATTTTTGTTTGGTTGTTTACTGACTATCATTTTACTTTCCAGAATATAATAACACATATTTTCTCCATGCGCTTCCAATTTTTTAACGAAAAAAACTGTTTTGGTCGCTATTTTGAAATAGTTGGATTTCCTTCTTGAACTAGTTTGCCATTTGAAAGCTTTTACATGTCGACTTTTCCATTTCCCATGTCTGTAAAATTAAGCAATGTTTATTGTTAAGATTCCTAACACAAAACCTGGTTTACTGTTCGATTTTCTATCCAATATACCCACCTTATTTTAAATTAATTGCAGTATCCATTACTCTAACCCTATAATCTCACGGTTTATTTCTCATTATAATAATGCAAAGTTGGAGCAAAAATACGTTTAACATGGTAAAATACAAAGAATCATCAAGTCATGTAAGAATTAGGCAGCACATATGATTCATAGACAATTAATTATTGTATGTACTTTAATTTAGTATGAAGAACGATAATAAGTTAGGTACCTTACAATCTAAAGGTTTTTGCTTTAGTCACTTTTTTGTATTTTCGAGTGGCTTTAAACTGACAAGAAATTTAAATAGTCACCGTTAAAAGTTGGTCTTATCTATTTGCTGTCTTAATTAAATAAATAATAAATAATTAAGTAACCAATCACGTTTGAGTTACCCACAAACTTTTAATGTGATCGGTTGAGCAATGTTTTTGACTTAATCCTTCATATAGTTAATAATGAAAGACGCCATCTATTAACAATCTGTTTAACTAAAATGACAGCTGTTAGTTACATTTTTACATTTTATATGCAAGTATAATCTATCACACAATCAATCAAATTAAACCAACGTAAATGAATAAACGTAATTTACTTAATTAAATCAATGTATTAAATCAGGCAAGTAGGCCTACATCACCCAACTTGTGAAATATTCGCACAGGTCAGCTAGTAATCTAATAATTAATTTGTATGTCGTCCAAATATTCCTTCTAATTTCACTATTTAGTGGAGCGTATTGTTTGAGCTTGAATTCGACACACTTTACTGAGACCATAAGATCTATGAAATGAGAACGTAGGGTACTAAGAAATTACACAATATTAAATAACGGTAAGGAAAAGTATAGCGTTTTTGTGAAATTAAATTTAAATTGCATAACATTTCTTATTGTGTAGATCAGACAGATTGAGCTTTGTCTTGGACTCTTGGAGTATTAAAATGTGATTCAAATACCGGTTCCAAGTTGTTCAGGAGTTACTGCAGATTTTTTGAAAATTGGGAAAATTCTGTTACAAATAAATACAAAAAATATCTCGGTAAATTTAACAGAATTGACCTTAAACCCACATTCAAAACAAAAATTAACCTATTCAAAATAAAAACACTAAGCAGTTTTGTGCTTGCATAACCATAAAAGAGATCCTAGGACAATGATTTTGCGTCTATATGTTCACAAAATGTGCAATACCTGGTGACATGAAACAATCGATATAGGAGGGGAGTAATGTGAAAGCAATTTATTATTCTAATATAGGCCATAGTTTTATGACTGGCTTGGTTATATTTAGGGAGGCATACCGTACCTGGTACTCTTTGCTGGGGAGTTCCGGATGGATTATTGTTATATGCTTACCTAATGTATTACATCTAGCCTTGACTGTTACATGGAACTTGACTACAACTCTAGGAAAGATAAAGCATGTTGTAGTTCATAATTATTAATATTTTAAAAAAATATTTATTTTACCAAACGTGAACCCTACTTTGCACTCAAAGGAAAATAAAATGGTAATATTTGTATAAAAACGTTAAACATAGCGAAACATTAAAAAAGTATCATTAATAATTTTTATATTTAGAAATAGAGAATAGCTTTGTTAAAACAACCTTGTTAAATTTAACTTTTAACTAAATTTAGCAAATTTTCAGATTGGGATTCAGACTTTCGAATGAGTTATCATATATCCTACTAGGGGAGACCCCTGCGGGCGAACCTTCTAAACACATATGTTATGTTTTCTTTGTAATAAAAGTGTATAATTAATAATAGCCTCAAAGC
This sequence comes from Philaenus spumarius, assembly GCA_018207615.1. Taxonomy (NCBI): domain Eukaryota; kingdom Metazoa; phylum Arthropoda; class Insecta; order Hemiptera; family Aphrophoridae; genus Philaenus; species Philaenus spumarius. The sequence goes on along the minus strand of JAGFPH010011959.1, from coordinate 8,801 downwards.
TAAAGAGGGTAATAATGTTAAAATGTTCAAATCAAACTATTTCGTACATTTTATAGCAGCAGGTTAAAAGAACAAGCAAGGCTTAGGTCTACACTTAAATAAAAACCTAACCTAAAAGTTAGAAATACAAATTATTGTTTCAAATTTTGAATTCTGCTGTTAATAGAAATATTATAGCAAACTGCTGATTGCTGTACCAACACTAATTTGTATTGTTTTTACGTCCAACAGATGGCTCTCGTTACAAAAACCTAACCTAAAAGTTAGAAATACAAATAATTGTTTCAAAGTTTGAAATCAGTTGTTAATGGAAATATTAGAGCAAAAAGCTGATTGCTGTAGCAACACTAAACATATTTAATTATTATTTGGTATATGGCACTCCCATTGCCGAAAAGTATTTAGTATAGTGTGTGTTGTGTTTATGTTAACAGATGGTGCTGGTCACAAAAACCTAACATAAAAGTTAGAAATACAAATAATAGTTTTAAGTTTGAAATCAGCTGATAATGGAAATATTACAGCAAACAGCTGATCACAGTTATTATCATAATCAATAAAAATATAGAATATAATAGAATTCACATTTTTGTTAAATACTTAGTATATTTTTGTTGTTTTTATGTTTAATAGATGCTGCTGTTTTTCAAGAAGTATATAAAAACATGATTGTATTCGAATGTAATGTTGTGTCAAAATAAAATTTCAAAGTGAAGAAGGTGAAGAACTTTTAGAGATTTGTGATTTTGAACAAACGAACATTTACATTTTTATTTATATAGATAAAGATGTAGGGTTAATAATAACCTTAAAATTAAGATGGTAAATAATGATAACTGCTAAAACAAATTATTTCGTATATTCAATAACAGCAGTTATAGTAAATGTTAAAAGAACCAGCAAGGCTCTGAAAAGTTAAAAATACAAAATAATTGTTTAAAATTTTGAAATCAGCTGTTAATAGAAATATTAGAGCAAACAGCTGATGACTAACACTAAACATATTTAATTATTATTTAGTATGGCACTAGTACTGCCGTAAAATATTTAGTAGAGTTTGTGTTGTTTTTACGTCCAACAGATGGCACAGTTTTGCTAAACGTAGCTATATAAAAGTCGCAAATATTCGAATGCCACTTTGTGTTATAATTTTATTGCAATCGGTGAAGCTCTTTCAGAGATTTATGGTTTTGAACAAACGAACATTTACATTTTTATTTGTATAGATAATTACAAACAGTTTATTCAAATCGTCAGACATTCGGACGCTTTTATTTATTACTAGGGGACACCCCTGCGTGCTCCGCACGCCAACCCCGTTGGAACCTTCTATAAACACAATCATGTTATGATTTCTTTATAATAAAGGTGTATGATGAATAATAACCCCAAAGCTAAAATAGTAAATAATGTTAAATGTTCACATTAAATTATATCGTATATTTTATAACAGCAGTTATAATAAAGGTTAAAAGAACCATTAAGGCTCAGATCTACACTTTAATAAAACCTAACCTAAAATCTAGAAATACAAAGTTTGAAATTAGCTGTAAATGGAAATATTAAAGCAAACAGCTGTTAACTGTTATTTTATTCAATTGGTAGCCATGGTAATAAATGTTAATACATGTGTTAATTTATTAGTCTAGGCCTAACCTAAGATTTTTTCCGACTAAATGTACAAATATTGAAATAAAAAAATGTTTTTATCGAAATAAATTATAGCCTATGTTACTTAGGGATAGTGTAGCTTTTTATTAGTAAAACTATTTTTTTCAATCGGTTCAGTACTTTCAGAGATTACCCCCTACATACAAACAAACAAACAAACAAATTTTACCTCTTTATAATATTAGTACAGATGTAGGCCTATTATAATCTGTTATCTTTTTAGCATCTTCCTAATTTTTACTATAAATAACATTCCTATGACAATAGATCAACCGGGAAAGGATTTAAGTAAAACGTGAATATAGGGAGGAGTTTGAAAGATAATTATCAAAACATGGAATGTGGAATGCGTATTTTTTCTATTTAAAAAAGAATGGTTGCATTAAAGAATGTTTACTATTAGAAAAGAAAAGTTAGTAAATACTTAATACAAAATTAACTGGAGAAATTAACATCGAAACAAAAGCTACTCCAACTTCGAAAACAGAAATACAGAAAATTACAAAACTAAAAACAGAAATTACCTTTTCAAGAGACTGCGTGTGGAAGTAGTTTGTAGGCACATAATTTCTTTTCTCGTGGTTTCTTATATATGTAAATAAAAAGTTACTAGGGGGCCCGTGCGCAAATTGCGCATTTTAATATTTTTTTTCTGTTTTAGGTTAGATTTTTATTAAGGTGTAGACCTGAGCCTTAATGGTTCTTTTAATCTTTATTATATATAACTGCTGTTATAAAATGTACGAAATAATTTGATTAGAAGATTAGGCAAGTTATTGTAGTTTACAAAAACTTAAAATATATGTTTCCAAAATAGTAGAAAATTCGGCCTAATCAAAAGTAAAATATAAATAACACATTATTTGAAAAGTAGGCTATTACAGTAAAACAAACCTAAAAGTTCTTTAGTCCAACAAAATACAAAGTTAAAAAAATGTTTATAGTAGGCTACAAATAACAATAAGAAAATAAAAATAATGTATAGTATAAAAATAGCTTAGGCTAGGCCTATACTCTTTACCTGAAAAAACCCACATATTATCCCATGCAATTATAGTGCAATTACTTTTAATTGCCAGATATAGGGTTAAGATAATTTTTAGATAAATAAAACTACTAATTTACAATATTTTTTATAATATGTCGATTTTATAGTCTTTACCATTAAGAGTGATTTACCTACCTCAATTATTAGGCAAAAATTTATAAATTAAAGTAGTGTATTAAAAAATTAATAATTTTCATAAGCTCTCTTCTTAACAGTTGCAGATGATCTATTTTTGCTTACAATCTGGCTTTGTTAAAAAATCATCTGAAGGTAATCAGCTGTTAACAATCACATTTAAAACCATTATAATGCAAGTTTTTCAGCACTGGACCTTTAAAAAGGCCCTCTAGAAATAAATAAAAGGCTAGAGGGACGCAGCCCTAAACGAAATGACCTTTTAATTACCATTCGCAGGTGCGCTAGATCTTAAGCTTTAAAATGACACCACAATCGTAAAAATCGGTTAAGTTGGACGGATGAAAAAGGGGTGTAACAGAAAAAAACCTTATTGTATTAAGTATATGATTTTGTATTACATGTACTTATTTCATGTTAACATTACTTAGGCCTACTCTGTATTTTAATATCCAAGCAGCATTGAATTTTCAGCACGTTTTAGTTAGGCCTGTATTTGTAATTGAATGACTCTTGACACTACAACCTATACAATAAAACTTCAAGCATACATATTTCTAACTAAGTATTATGTAGATGCCGTAGTGCTTTAACTGAGAAAGGGGTGAAAGGTTACAAACTAAGAAAGAGCTAGTCCAAAACGAATGAAAACTAAGGCAAATTATTCATTATTACAAACTTGAAAGATTTAAAACAAATTATAGCAATATCTAATAACTCTTAGATTTTGTTTACATATAAAAATTCAGTAGTCTACATGTAAAATCATTTGAATGGTTTGTAAGTAGCCATCTAAATAAGGCAAAAGCGCTCCAACAATACAAGCTAATTAGTAAATTGTTTTTAAATACTTGTTCAGCAAACTGATAACAATAAACTTGGATCGGTTCAAATTATTTAGTTTTGTAATTAAGATTTCGTCAAGTACGAGCACTTTTGTAGATTTATACGTGTAAAAGTTAGTTGAGCTTTTTATACATACGTATTGACTAACATAATTGTATTAATTTTTATTATTTAGTTTTGAGGTAACGATTTTGTCAAATACGAGATCTTTTGTATTTTTATACGCGTATAAGTTGGTTGAGCTTCGTGTAAATACGTATTGTCTAACATAATTGTAGCATTATAATAACATAATTATAACTTACATAATAACTAACATAAAATACCCCATTTTGGAGAGCTTTTTGACACAGTAGAATGATCCTCTTTATTACATACAAAGATTCTTAAATCGATTGTTTGTCAGCTAAGAAAATGCTATAGTCTTAAGGTCCGTTTTACTCCGTGTGACTATTACATCGACCGTTCAACGTTAAGGCCGGACCACAATTAACGGGCATCCATTCATCCGATGGACGGACGTCCAGCCTTGGACGTCCACAGAGCTCTTTGACTTCCTGCTACAATTAATCAAAGACGATATTTACAAAGGATCATCAAACATTAATCTGTACCTTCTAACACCCAAAGAGAAACTTGTTATTGTTATTTGCATTTTAAAACCTCACGAATGAGCAGAAAAATCATGTAAATACAATATCTAACTTATTTATTGAAAATTTATTCAACAGTTTAATACAACAAATGTTTATTGATTAGCATGTAAACTTCATCTTTATTTTACGTATTCAGTATTTCGGGAAATAGTGAATGGAGAAGAGAGGGTAGCTCCGTAAGTATTTAGCTGTTGGGATTCGAACCAACTGGGCAGCAAGATATTTGAAATGAAACAACATCTGAGGCAACGTTGGAAAAATGTTGTTGATTGGGAAAGTTGAAGGGACCATATTTTCAGGTGGTCCCACATTTCAGCTTCTAGCTTCGTAATAGCATTCAGAGTTTCGACCTTAGCTTGTTGCCTTAGCTCATCCTAGGTGTCTTGTTCAAGCAAAACCCTCATAAGTGTATTGCGCTCACTTTCCCTCTTCTCTAAACTGTCCGTAACTGTTTGTCTATGGATTTGTTTTATTTTTCTGCGTTTTGTTTTGGGTTCTGCGTGGTGAGGAATTGGCAATCATGTTGACGTCAGTTTTGAGATTGATTTGCTATTTCCTCCAGAAGAGCTACGATTCCAGTATCTTCACAGTACAAATAAACGAGCGACTATAACGATTATATTCAACATTCTCCTGAACGACTATTTAAGATCTCCTCAACATTCTCATTCTCCTGTACGATCGTCGTGAACAATCATTGTAATAGTTGCACAGAGGTAAACGACCAGGGCTGTATTAAGGGCGGAGCGGTTGAGTCAATCGCTCCAGGGCCGCGCGATGAAGGTGGCCCCAAATACTTTTTAAAAACTGCAGAAAAAAACATTAAATCATACAAGTTTAAAAAATGACATGAGTCACTCCTATATAATTTAGAGACCTTTTTGAAAATATTGAGATTGGTCCCCGTCATTAAGATAAAGTAAAATTTTTTCATTATAAGACCACTAAATTAACTGTAATTATAATGTACTAATAACTAATTGAATTAAAAGTACTTGAAAATTGTTTCAGAGTTTGTTCCTTACAAAAACCGTACTCTGTACTATAAGCCGATGGCTCATACTGAAGTGAGTGGCTGCATTGTATGCTGGGGGGGGGGGGGGGGGCAGGAAGAAGACTGTGCTGACCTCTGGAGGAGAGGGCGGAAACATTAAAACCGGGTTCACACGTGGTAGTGAACAGGGCGAGAGCACTACCTATCGTCTGGCAGGGCGAGTACTCCAGAAGTCTGAACTGTCGGTAGAGTGATGTGTGACGCACACAACGCCGACGCATACAAGAACCGAGATATAAGAGACGAAGCACTTCAAGCTATATCGAATGCAATTAACATCGACGGTTTCGGTATTCGTGGAGTGGCTCAGAAAATTAAAAATATTAGATCTTCCTATTACCATGAAATAAAAAAATCAACAACTCGTAGAAATCCGGATCCTCGGCTGAAGATATTTATAAACCAAGAGTAACATGGTTTATAATGGTACGTTCTTTTTTTAAATAATCCAGAAATTAATGAATTCGTATAAAATTTGGATTCTAATGTTCGAAGCGGCACAACATCAGAGGTAATTTATATCAAACAGCAGGCAATACAATTACGACCGGAAAGTTCACTTGTTCCCCCGGGTTGCCGCAGGTCATAAAGCAAGTCATAGCGCATGCTCAAAACAAGTGAACTCGCACAACTATGGGGAAAGAGAAGCGGAACTCTTTAGCCTTGTTGTAAATTGAATCCACGTTCTTGTGAAAAGTGCATTTCGAAGAGGTTATCCACAAATTTGCATCAGCAAAGTGTAGAAAAAAAGCCTTTTAAATATTGCAATTTAAAAAAATAACTTTTTGATAAGCGTTTTTTTTTTTTAATAGGGCCTATGTTTTTCCCAGCACCAAGACCTCCAGTGGTCTTAATCCGGCCTGTCCCGACCAAAATAAAACAGCTGTAAAAATCATCTTAAACAAAAATATTAATATTTGGAATACAGTAGTGAAAAGAGGATAGACTAAAGGTTTCTTCGAAGCCTTGTGAGACAAAGAGAAGATCTATCTTCTTGCTGGAAATACTTGCTATCCTCCCAGTGACGGATTTTCTACTAAAGACAGTCCGTACTCCACAGACGAAGGCGTTCTTAATGGATTTTGTCTTAACGTTATGCCTAATGGGAGTAGCGTTTAGTTCGCCAGTAACTAGGTTTGAGCTACCTACATGGATACCCTACTTTTGTAATGTTAAAATATACATTGTGACGTCACTAAAAACCAGAAGATGTATTATAATAGGTTCTCAATAGGTTCTCAATAAAGTTAGAATTTATATTGTTAAAGATCACGTTCGCCTACTTAAAAAATATATGTGTGCTATCTTGATTGATTGAGAGTTAGGCCATTGTATTTGGATAACCTAATAGAACTCCGATCCAATGTAATATTTCGTTCCACTGGAAATTCGACCATAGTGGCGCTATCTATTGGGAAAACGACGGAAGCTGTGTGAAACACCAATGCTACCAATGATTTCTCCCTAGCGCTACCTCGAGGCGCGATCATGCACTATTTTCCCGACAACCTAATTTTCGCCACACTGCTGCCGTATGGATGCAAGATCTATTTATTATTCATGATCTATGGTTAGGCCTACAGGATTTTAACAAAGGAATAATGTTGTTCCAATAAAACATTGTTGTCGAGTAAATATGTCTAGGTACTTTATCTTATCAACTGTAAATACTGAAAGCGTTTTTTTTTTAATAAATGTAAATTGCTTTTGTTACAGTAAAGTCTTTCTCTAATACCTGTTGGTGGTCGTACTAGCTATAATATATTAGGTGCTAAAATTTTGAAATTTTAAATGCACAATTTAATTAATTAAAGTTCCATTGGAGAATCAGATTATATTTCCCGTTGAATATAACGCGAGTGTTACGCCTTCCTTCCAATGCAAAAATCCCGATAGCCTCATCATCCATTATCAAAAAATCCTGGGCACTGTTTGAAGTAGAGTTCGGAATATTGTATCACCATTTGATTGTAAAATAAACACAAAAATGTACCCTATTTACTTGTTTTAAACCTATAGAGCTTAAAGTACATTCCACACAGATATCATTCTGAAATAAGGCAAGTGTAACGCGATTGACTAAAAAATAAACGTGCTACTTGCTCAAATGAGCAACTACTCCACAGAAAATAGACGTCACCCCAACGTCCTTACCGCAGAATTACCAGCGCATCTCGGTTGTAACTATGTATGGTTACATAGTTATGGTGGTATGGTGGTAACTTTTAATTTACAGATGAGAGCTGGATGATGTGGACCCATTTTTAGTGCATTAGAGGCAAAGGCAACTACGAATGTTGATTTAAAACATAATACATAATTAATAGAACAAATATAACTTTGTTAATCAAGCAAGAACAAATTATTAGTAAAAACAATCTAAAACAATAACTACATTTTAAGAGAATACAATTTAAAACATACTTTTTTTTAAAATTTAACTGTTTTAAAAATAAATTATAGATAACAAATTAATCTATACTATTATATAAAAATCTAATGGTGTCTGTCTGTGTGTGGGGGTGTGTATGTGTGTGTGTATGTATGTTACTCAATCACGTAAAAACTACTGGATTTATTGAGCTGAAATTTTTCATGGATATTTTTAGGTTCCCAGATTAAAAAATGAACATATTTTTATTTAGAAATTCCATCAGGGTACCGCCAAACTGGCTTTGAAAACTTCTTTAACCTTCAATTTTATCTATAAAAATATCAGCTGTTTGTATAAAAAGTTTAGCAACATGTCGTTTGTTTATATTCATTACCATAGCAACCAAATTAACCAAATTTATAATTCTATACTATTAAGATAACATGATGATGATGTGTATAGACGGTTCCAACGGGGTTGGCGTGCAGAGCACGGGTACAGCAGCTAGTTATTTATATTTATTATTTACATTCTGAATTTGCTAATCATCTACCGCAACAGGGCAGTCACTAAAGCATATTTGGGGGGGGGGGGATACCAAATTTTGCCAACTCTTATACAAACTTGCCAATTCAATACACAAATTTGCCTATTCATTATACAAATTTGCCAACTGATTATACAATTTTGCCTACTCATTATACAATTTTTTAAACTCATTATACAATTTTGCAATCTCATTATAAACATTTTCCAACTCGTGAAGAAATCTACTGAAGAAATCACATATGCAATTTGTTTCTGAATTAAGGTTTACAAGCCGGCAAGTGTATGTTACAACTTTTTATTTTATTTCAAGTAACAAAATGTCAACTTTCGGCACTTTTTCTCCAACCCTTAGTGATAGTACCGCAATACTGTGGGAAGGTACATAGTAAGAGAAAGTTCTTTCTCTACCATTGAAATTTGTTGCTTCTTTGAGTTTCGTTTAATTGAAATAGGTAGCAGCAGTAGACA
>JAGFPH010011957.1:17233-32320 GCA_018207615.1 Philaenus spumarius | reverse complement strand
GGATGATGACCATGTCATCGAAGTACATACGGGTAACGTACTAAACATAACTTAAAATTTAGTTGTTTAGTTATTGTTTTTGTTCCTTGTTTTGTGGTTCGGAGTTTTTATTTAAATCAGTGTGCCTTAGGTTGGTTAACAATATAGGTTGAATTCGTTTCGTAGAAACTTACTACGTTGCATAACAATACGTTTTAGGTTAGTAACGGCATAGACTCATATAAAAACAATTGCTATTGTGGTTTTTAGCATAGGTTAGAATAATATAGATCGATTATTTTTCGTAGACACTTACTACATTGCATAACATTACGTCTTAGGTTGGTTTACGACATAGACTCCTATAAAAACCATTGCTGTTGTGCTTTTTAGGTTAGAACAATATGGGTCGATTATTTTTCGTAGAAGCTTACTACGTTGCATAACATTACGTCTTAGGTTAGTAACGGCATAGACTCCTATAAAAACAATTGCTATTGTGATTTTAGCTTAGGTTAAAACAATATAGGTCGTTTATTTTTCGTAGACACTTACTACGTTGCATAACATTACGTCTTAGGTTGGTTTACGACATAGACTCCTATAAAAACAATTGCTGTTGTGCTTTTTAGGTTAGAAAAATATAGGTCGATTATTTTTCGTAGAAGCTTACTACGTTGCATAACAATACGTCTTAGGATAGTAACGGCATAGAATCCTATAAAAACAATTGCTATTGTGGTTTTTAGCTTAAGTTAGAATAATATAGGTCGATTATTTTTCGTAGACACTTACTACGTTGCATAACAATACGTCTTAGGTTAGTTTACGACATAGACTCCTATAAAAACATTGTCTGTCCATGTTAGTAGAAACATAGGTTTCCACGTTAAGGTTTGCGATTTAGGTAGGGTTAACCTAATCATAGTGTATTCGTTATGTTAGTTAACAATAAAGACTTATTGGTTATTGTTTGCTGCTTAGGCAAGGTTAATTATTAACAACATAACTTCTTGCTAAAATAATGCTATGTTTACAGGGGTTGGAACCAACCCGCAGATCTCGAGGCATACATCTTTACAAATCGTAGAGAAAGCAGTACTAGAATTCGAAAAGAATGTCTCACCACTCTTAATGTTGCATTTATGCACCACACTAACATTCTCTCTATTATCGACATCTTCCATCATCGAGGATACAATGCACATACACATCTTTCCGATCACAAAGGCGTTTTGGAACACCCTGTACATGCTGCGTCAATGGCTGCTATAAGATGACGATGGATTGTAAACTTAACGTCGTCGTTTAACAATGCACATACAAATTTTTCCGTTCACAAAAGCGTTTTGGAACACCCTGTATAGGCTGCGACAAGTGGCGAACTAGATGGCGTCGGATTGTAAATTTAGCAACGTCGTTTAACAACGCATAAACAAATTTTTCCGATCACTAAGGCGTTTTGGAACACCCTTAGGTTATTTAGATGGCGTTGGTGAGAATGATAGGTTACGTCATAATTTTAGAACACCTTCTATGTAGCAATTAATTGTTACACACGCCTAAATCTAATAACTTAATATTTGTGTTTAGACTGGACCAACGTTAATATGTTTATTGTGTAGGTTAGGCACATTGGCCTTTGCTAATGAGTTATGTTCGCTATTTATGTTAATTATCAAGTTAAAATTTGTTGTTTGGGCTTGGTTAGTTAACAATATAGACCGACTAGGTTTCGTAAAAACTTACTACGTTGTACAACATTACGTCTTAGGTTGGTTTACGATATAGACTCCTATAAAAACATAGGTTTCCACGTTAAGGTTTGCGGCTTTGGTAGGGTTAACAATAAAGGTATCTTGGTTATTGTTTGCTGATTAGGCATGGTTAATTATTAACAACATAGCTTCGTGCTAAAATAATGCTATGTTTACAGATCGGTTACCCTCAGTTATGTTTGGGTGTTTCTACTGGCAGATCGTCATAATACCTTTCTCTATAAGTTACTTGTACATAATACTTTATAGCGAACCGAATCAATCCTTGTTCGTCCATGCCGTGTGTTATATGTTTTTACTATACACTATAACAATTTTGGGATTATGTTTTGTTAAGTTATATTACGAAAGTTCGTTTTGGAACACCCTGTATAGGCTGCGATATATCGCAAAGATGGCTAACTAGGTGGCGACGGATTTTAAATTTACCAACGTCGTTTAACAACGCTCAAACAAATTTTTCCGATCACAAAGGCGTTTTGGAACACCCTGTATAAGCTGCGACTAGCTGGCGACGGATTGTAAATTTAACAACGTCGTTTAACAATACACATACACATTTTTCCGATCACCCAGGCGTTTTGGAACACCCTGTATAGGCTGCGACAAGATGGCTGCGATCGACGGATTTTAAATTTAGCAACGTCGTTTAACAATGCACATACAAATTTTTCCGAACATCCTGGCGTTTTGGAACACTCTGTATAGGCAGCGACAAGATGGCAAACTAAGTGGCGACGGTTTATAAATTTAGCACCGTCGTTTAACAACGCATATACACATCTTTTCGATATCCCAGTCGTTTTGGAACACCATACAGCGCCAACGGCTGCGATCGACGGATTATAAATTTAGCACAGTCGTTTAACAACGCATATACACATCTTTTCGATCTCCCAATCGTTTTGGAACATCCTGTATAGACCGCTACGAGATGGCGAACTAGATGTCTACGGATTATAAATTTAGCACAGTCGTTTAACATCGAGGATACAATGCATATACGTTATTTTCCGATCACACAGACGTTTTGGAACATTCTGTAGGAGGCTGCGAAAATGGTTGGCGGCAAGGATGCGTATACGTATTTTTCCCTATCACCCTGACTCGCAGACGATCAAGATGGCGGTGGGGTTGCAATGCATATGAAACATTTACAAACAGAATAGGGTAAGGAATTTTTCAATGCGTACATTTTTATTCAAATTATTACTCCATGCCCAATTTTTAACGCATATAGGTATTTTTCCGATCACCCATGATCGTGCAACTGCCTGCTCATAACGCATCGTTATATACAAAGTATTACCCTTAGCCCAAAATGTTTTATACATGATTTATCTATAACGCACTGTTATATACACATTTGTATACAAATTATTACTCCCAAATTTTAAATGCGCCCAAATATTACAACACTGCAATCTGCTATGTTTATATACTCAACCTTAATACAAGTAAACTAGAAATGTCGTCGTGGGCCAAACGGCAAAGGCCGTTCTCTCACCGAACTCGCTAGGTTCGAATCACCGTTCTGGACTAACTTAAAAATAAAAACTAATAATATAAATAAATAGTTATCACGTGACTTCGGGGATGGGGTCAAAGTGAGGGGTATGGCGGAAACAAAATGTCAGCTGAGATTCCTCTTGGGTCAGCAACACATTCCGATCACCCAGACGTTTTGAAACACCCTGTATAGGCTGCGCCAAGATGACAAACTATTTGGCGACTGATTGTAAATTTAATGCCGCCGTTTAACAATGTACATCTTTCCGAACACAAAGGCGTTTTGGAAGACCCTGTATAGGTTGCGATATATCACAAAGATAGCGAACTAGGTGGCGACGGATTTTAAATTTAGCAACGTCGATTAACAATGCACATACAAATTTTTCCGATCACCCTATCGTTTTGGAACACCCTGTATAGGATGCGATATATCGATAAGATGGTAAATTAGGTGACGACAGATTTTAAATTTAGCAACGTCATTTAACAATGCACATACAAATTTTTCCGATAACCCGGTCGTTTTGGAACACCCTGTATAGGCTGTAATATATCGACAAGATGGCGAACTAGGTGGCGACTGATTGTAAATTTAACGCCGCCGTTTAACAATGCACATACACATCTTTCCGATCACAAAGGCGTTTTGGAACACCCTGTATAGGTTGTGATATATCACAAAGATGACGAACTAGGTGGCGACGGATTTTAAATTTAGCAACGTCGTTTAACAATGCACATACAAATTTTTCCGATCACCCTATCGTTTTGGAACACAATGTATAGGATGCGATATATCGATAAGATGGTAAATTAGGTGACGACAGATTATAAAAGTAGCTACGTCGTTTAACATCGAGGATACAATGTATGTACACATCTTTCCGTTCACCCAGGCGTTTTGGAACACCCTGTACATATAGGATATGTCCGACAAAGATGACGACGCACAACAACGACGCTTCCCATGTATGACGACGCACAACGACGACGCTTCCCATGTTCGACGACGCACAACGACGACGCTTCCCATGTCCGACGACACAAAACAACGACGCTCCTCGACGGACATTCAATTTTATAATTTTTACAAAAAAAGATGGCTGCCAAAATGGCGGAAACAAAATGGCGGAGAGGTAAAAAACCCACCCCCACACCCACCACCACACTCACCCCCAGGGTCACGTGACCAAATGCGGCTCTCTGATTGGTTAAAACGTAGTCCCATAAGAGCCCATGTTACGACTAAAGGGGCGCGATGACTACTAACGTTCACGGATACGCAGATAAGAACCATACGATTCGTATGATGTAAAAGAAAATCCATTACAAAACCTATTTCATATTTTAAAAATCAATATTAGAACAATGTACTTTAATAATGACATGAAATTTTCACACCGCTGGGAATTTTTTATTTGTTGGTCAAGAGACAAAGTGTTCGCAAGAAAGTTTTAGATAAAGGTCTAAATTAAATATTTTGTTTGAAACATTTTTTCGTTTGACTTACGGTTTGCTTGGTACGGATGTCTGGAGTTAGATTCCGGGGAAAACTTCCTGCCTACTCGGGAAGTAGGCCTACTTGGTGTCTGGCATCTACCTTAACCACACCACAGTATTATTATTCGAATACTCGAACAAGAGACAAGTAGTTTTTATTTCAATAATTTTATTCGAATAATTATTCAATCATTTTCGTTTATTCCAAGTTTGTGGAACTGCCTTTACAATCCCTCCCCGCTACACCGCTAGCCCACCGAGAGCTAGCCGAGCCGAGGGCACGGTTAAAAAAATCGTACTGTACATTGTTAATCAATGGGTCTTTTATATTCGTTGGAGAATACTTAATCATTTGGTCCTAACTACAGTATTTTTAACTCTCGATATAACAAAATAATAATACATATTAAATAAATAATAATGTAAATTAAATAATGTAAACGTGATTTCATAAAGAGTGTGAGAATTTCTACAAAATATAAGTAATGTCTTGTTATTCAGATATTTTATATGATTTATGTGGTAAAATAGATTCATGACATTTCAGCAATATGAAACAACTCATGTTATCATGTCACTAAAACTACAGGGTAATAATAATAGTAGGTAAATAATATACAAACAGTAGGAAAATTCTGAAGACATTGATGGAGACCCCCATAACTACAAACAATAAGACAATAGAACAAAATAAACATTTTGCACATGGTTCAAACGTTGGAACAATTTTAATATTGAATCCAAATTTAACTAAAACCTTATAACATTATTACATGGACCAATTAAACCTTTTTTATACAGTTACGTAGTGCAGACTAAAGGGAGGCTTCGTTCTGGCTGTTTCTTTGTTTTATATTTTGTTGCATTCTCTCATTTGAACTGAAATTGAAGATATAAAGTATAACCTTGTGCTTGCATAATTTTACAAAGGCTTACTAATCAAACGAAACGAGTATTTTTACTATTTAGTGAGTAATAGATTCTCCGTTAATAAAGTTCTTTGTTCTATGTTATTTTGGTTTCAGTTTGATAACTTTTTAAAAGATAACGAGTTTAGGGGTAGTTTTGACTGATCGGAGTTTCTCAAAAACCATACCACATAGGAACTTTAAATTTGGTACAAATATTGTTCATAGGCTCTAGAGGCACACGAAGAACGGATTTAAAAATATGTTTTCTGTAAGGGTTGTAACAACCAATAAATCAATAAATATTGTTTGTTATATTATATCTCAAGAACCTTACCTCCTAGAAACGTGAAATTTGGGACTCATATTGCTCATAGGAGCTAGAGGCCCTATGAAAGAATTTTATAATATTTGAAATTTAAGGGTTGAAACATCCCCTAAAAAGTTTGTTATAATTTCCTTAAAGCTAGAAATCTAAAATGTTATACATTTATTTCTTACACTATACATATAAAAAGTAAACCTGTTTTAAATTTTGCGACGTTCTGCTAAAGGGTGAAAATGTAATAACAACCCCTAAAACTATAAATATTAATTGAATACCGCCTAGGAACGTGGAATTTGGTACGCATATTTCATAGGAGCTAGAGCCGAACTAAGAAAGAATTTTAAAATACTTTTCCTTTAAGGGTTGAAACAACCCCTAAAACAATAAATGTTGTTTGTTATACTTTCCTTAAAGCTAGAAGGCTGAAATTTTTTACGTTTATTTCTTACAAGATAAATTATAAAAAAATAAACCAGTTTTACATTTTGTCACGTTGTGCTAAGTAAAAATGGAGTAACAACCCCTAAAATTATAAATATTTATTTAAATATTGATTAGGAACATGAAATGTATACACACATTGCTTATAGGTACTATAAAGGGACACTAAGAAGGGTTTTTAAAACATGTATCTTTTAAGGGTTGAAACAACCCCTAAAACAATAAATATTGTTTGTTACATAATTATGTCAAACACCATAACGCCTATTAACATACAATTTGGTACACATGTTGTTCATAGGCGTTAGAGGAGTGCCAAAAAAGGATTTTAAAATATTTTCCATTTAATGGTTGAAACATCCCCTAAACAATAAATAGTGTTTGTTATAGTTTCCTTAAAGCTAGAAAGCTGAAATTTTTTTACATTCATTTCTTACACGATACATATAAAAAGTAAACCAGTTTTACATTTCGATACGTGCTACTAGGGGTGAAAATGTGATACAACCCCTAAATCAATAAATATAATTTTTTATATTTTCTTTAAAGCTAGAGAGCTGAAATTTTGTAAATATTTCTTATAATATACACAACACAATGATAAATAAACCAGTTTCAAATTTTATTAAGTTCTGTTAAGGGGTGGAAATGTAGTAACAACCCTTTAAACAATAAATATTAATTTTTATACTTTGCTTAAAGCTAGAAAGCTGAAGTTTTGTACATTTATTTCTTACAAGATACATATAAAAAAATAAACCAGTTTTACATTTAATCACGTTCTGCTAAGAGTGAACATTTAGTAACAACCCCTATAACTGTAGCTAAATATTAATTTAACACCGCCAAGGAACGTGAATTTTGGTACACATATTGCTCATAGGCGCTAGAGGCGCACTAAGATATAGGATTTTAAAATATTTAGCTTTTCAGGGTTGAAACATCCCCTGAAACAATAAATGTTGTTTTTTTACTTTCCTTAAAGCTGAAATTTTTGCACATTTATTTCTTACAAAACACATATATAAAGTAAATGAGTTTTACATTTTGTTACTTACTGCTAGAGGTGAAAATGTGATATCAACCCCTAAAAATAATAAATATTTTTTTTTTTTTATACTTTCCTTGAAGCTAGATAACTGAAATTTTGTACATATATTTCTTACAAGATACATATACAAAATAAACCAGTTTTACATTTTGTTACGTGCTGCTAAGGATTGAAAAAATAATAACAACCCCTAAAAACAATAAATATTAATTGATATTATTTCCTTAAAGCTAGAGAGCTGAAATTTGGCACTGATAATTTTATGAAAATATTTTGAACGTAAGCTGATCAAAACTAACCCGATCTATGCATTTGCATATTAAAGACGTATCTGGGTGATCTGTAAACATCCAGCTAAGACTATGATTTACTGTAGATTTGATGGTTGAAAAAGAACACGCTCTTCACTCTGATTTTTTAAATTTTTTTATTGATTTAATTTATTCAACACACATACAGTGACTATTTACGGGCAACCAGTGAATAATAAGTACCAAACTAATTGAAAATACATGTTATAATTCATTTTCGAGAAATAATAAATGTAAGAAAATGAGAGAAAAGTATTACAATTAATTATGAATCATAGTGATAATGACGTAGCATAAACAAATTCCCTGTAGCGAAGCACGGGTTTTCAGCTAGTTTCAAATAAATACAACTTGCCTCTGTATTTAACTGATTCACTATTGCACATACTCTTTTCAAGTGACAATTTGTCTGTAGAATAGGCTGGAAATAATTTAAGGTGATACAGTTGTTAATCACACTTCTTTACACGTAATCGATCAACAAAGCCATACACTTCTACAATGCGGGTTTGTGTAACAAAATTACTTAGTTTGTAAAATTTTTTAAGACATTTGAATTAATATCAATAAATATATACCGGTATGTAACACTTTACTAAGTTTAATTTGTAACTGTAATCCTTTTTTTTCAATAGATTAATTTACATCACTATCGCAATTATTTATTTACTTTTAAATTTAATGTTTAAAATAACTCTTTATTGTTGACTGTTAATCATTGTAAGTTAAACTCAACTAATTTGTATTACTAATAATATAAATATAATTACGAAGAACCTAAGGTTGTAAAATGAGTAAGGTATATTTATTACATTGGCATTGCAAGATTGTATTACTTGTAAATTTACGGAAACTGATTCCAAGAGCTTCGTTAAAAGAGTTTATTACCATTTTATGGATCATTATTGAAGGGTGAACAGGACTGCACTTAATACATTCTTTGTGTTTAGTACCTTTTTTTACTTCCCTCTCGGGAAAGTTGGTTTATGACAATGTACTAAACAGAATTACATTAAAATAAAGCATAAAACCTCCAATGTTTGGTATACCTAGGAGTAAAAAAATTTAAAAATTACGGAAGGAAAGATCTAATTATAAAATATTATCACTGTAAGACGTCTGGAATGTTACGCTTGTCCAATGATAGAATAATGACAAACGCTGTGTTATCCTGCACGCAAAATAACAGTAGTATTTACGTAAAACCAAATGGAAGTGGGTGCTTCTCGAAGAAGAGCTAATAAATGCAGAATTTAAATTAAATATGTGTAGCTTAGAGGAGTTTTAAATTAAGTTCGATCTTCAAAGAAAATGCTTTCTTAAATTTTAATTGTTTGCAGTCATTAGGTTGTTTAAATAATATGAACCATTAGGTTGTTTTATGGTTGGTGTATACAATAAATACTTAAAATTACTGTATTTAAAACTCACTATAATGTTAAATATTATATATTTACACAATATTATTTTCTTGCAATTAAAAAACTTTGTAAAGTTATTATAATTATCAAGGCAAGTAAGGTCAAATTTCTCTATTATTTGTAACTAATAAACAATATTAATTTTAAGTTATTTTAAATAACAAAACATTTTATATAATGTATATGATTTCTGTTATGTGCGGTTTACTTTGAGATTTTTTAAAGTTTTATCAGCAAAATTGCTCCTAAACCTCACGTTGTAAAATCTAACATCATTTGTTTAATTTAAATTAATTTAGAAATATCAAAGAAACTAATAATAAATTTATCTTAATTTTTTGTCATATTAATATTAATATCATGTCTAATCTACGGCATGAACTTT
This sequence comes from Philaenus spumarius, assembly GCA_018207615.1. Taxonomy (NCBI): domain Eukaryota; kingdom Metazoa; phylum Arthropoda; class Insecta; order Hemiptera; family Aphrophoridae; genus Philaenus; species Philaenus spumarius. The sequence goes on along the minus strand of JAGFPH010011957.1, from coordinate 22,706 downwards.
AATTATAACTTTTGTGAATAATTCTATTCTTTACTGATATTTAAATTTGTTGCCTATTATTTTTTGAAATTTACAATTATTTGTTATTGTTACTTCATACAGTTTACTAGAATTAAGGCAATAATTAGACTACATCATTCTCTATAAAACTAGAACAACTAGCCTACAACCTCGAAAGCATATCATGTTTCTCTTATCAAATGAAATTTCTTTAATAAAATTAAAATAATTTTCTGATCTTACATTAAAAGGTAAGAAATTAATTTTTTCATTTGACAATTACCTCTGTTTGCTGTCTTTAAGCCAACTCCTTGCTGTTTTAAGAGCTTTTGACATTTTGTTTGTCTGTTTGTTACGCGATTATGACCACAAACGTTGTTAGCTTTTCTTCAAATTTTGCATACTTGTTCTTTGAAGTCAGAAAAACGACGTATGTCTACAAAATTTCAAAATATAGATTAAATAACATTTGGCTCTCGTTATAAATATTGTACAACGCATATTATAAATATAATTAAGCTTGACTCGTGAGAAATATTATTTCTAAAAGTAAAAATCAAAATACAGAACACAAGTCTCACAAAAATAACTTTATTGGTCAAACGCGTTTCAACGACAAAGTCGTCATCTTCTGTGACACATGAGCTACAGCTAAATTAATTATAACGAAGTAGACAAGGTACTATGCTACATATTTATACCCTCTCACATAGTATGGCGTGGTCATAGTTTGCAAACAACCAGTAGTACAAAGTAACCCTAAAACCTTATGTATAAAAATTAAAAGCAAAGAGAATGATTGGTTAATTTCTAGGATAATTCACGAGTAAGATATGCAACTAGGCCTTAACTACAGGAAATAAGTGTTAGAATTCGATATTCAAATGAAGAACTAAAATAAAATAGATTTTAGTATGTCATCGTAAATTATGCACAATTTCAAAGAAAATCTACACACATATACAGAGTGACTCAGACCACCCATGTACATTGTATAGCATTGAACCAAATGAGCTTCATCCTTCGTTTTAGCATAAGCTCCCCTATTGCGACCATAGAGAGTTCGTTAAAAATATTTTCAAATCTCAAAAATGACCCAAAAGTAATTTTGATGGGTGAGGGGTCGTTTTTGTAAAATTGACCAACATGAGGTTGGTCGAGTGATACCTCATTTTAAAGGTCTCTATTCACTGATAATTTTGGAAAAAAAGTTTCAACTTATCTTACTGCGTATGTACAGGATGTTCCAAAACGTCAAAAAAGTATTGTTTTGTAGTTAGTTTTATTGTTACGACATATCATAGCCTACATAAACCAAATGTTTATACTAGATTCATGAAAAGATACCCTTTTCAAAAATGAGCTTAAGTTGCCTTACTCAAAAATTTTCAAATTATAAAAACACATACAATTTTGAGAAAAAACTGATTAAAACTCAAAAACTCCAAATAGTTACTTTAGTTGTGAAGCACGTCATTGAAAAGGTCTTTGTAAAACAAAAATTCTTTATATTTGTTTATAGTTTTACTATATATTTAACCGTTTCAAAATATCGCCTGGGAAAATTAGTTTGTGCACGTGTAGTCTGATTCACCTGGTATATATGTAATAATAAAAATCAAAATAAACATCCTATAATAATAAATAAAAAAATATATAGGCCTATATAAATAAAAATGTAATGTCAATCTTACCTTATCACAAGTAGGCTACCTGGCAAAAAGAACAACACATTTATGGAGCAGCTGCGTTCAACCATAGCCTTCTCTAGTATATACAGAGAAGGCTATGGTTCAACTGATACAAAACACAAACAATTGACCACATCCTAAAGAAAGCAATTCACAAGCAAATGAAAAAACAACGTTGTACCCTAACTGAGAACACCAAATAACAACGTTGGGCAAGAATGGTATACATTACGTTATTATCTAATACTATTAAAACATCATTTAACAAACACGAAAACCTTAACGAAGCACACACATTTGAAAACAATCTTGCCAAACTATTAATAAATAAAAATACCCCGAACCGCAACAATAAAAATCCGGCATTTACTGTGGGCTATTAACTGCGAATCATATGAAAAGAAACTCATTGGCCAAACTATAAGGAATATAAAAATTATAGCAAAAGAACACTTTGCCTATTTAAAATTCAACAGAATCAAAAAATCAGCCATAGCAAAACACTGTTTAGATGAAAACCACTATTTTAAAATAGAAAACATTACCTTATTAAAATATGTAACCCAAAAAAACACACTGGACACTTGGGAAACTTAGTACATAAACAGAAATAGAAGAATAAAATTGTTAACAACGAATTAGGCCTCATACAGCTACTGTAACATTTATTTTGGATTTAAAAAAATCTAAAATGCAAGAAGGATGCGTATTGTAATTGTGCTTAAAATGAGACCTTGCAAACGATTTTATAATAAAAAATAAACGAAATAAATGGTTTGAAATTTAACATTGCTCTTATGGAATAAAAATCCAAGATGGCCGCCACTACAGCAGACCCTTAATTTTTAGACTTAAGGCTATAGGTTACTTTGTACTATTATATTGTTTTTGTCAACCCTATTTGTTGTTTGTAAACTTACACCACGCCGTACTCTGTGAGAGGGTATAAATATGTAGCGTAGCACCTTGTCTCCTTAGTTATAGGCCTAATTTAGTTGTAGTTCTTGTGCCACTGAAGATGATTACTTTTTCGTTGAAACACGTTTGACGAAAACGTATTTTTATTAGAATTGTGTTCTGTAGTTTTATTTTTTTAAATAAAATAGATTTTATCCATTTATTTATTTATTTATCCATTACTGAGATGGATTGGAATGATTGTGCTCACTTAAACATATTGTGTTAGAATATTACTGTACTTTATTCACTTTTTATTTAATATTAACATGTGTTATTAATTTGAATTTAATATAAACTATTATGTATAAACCATATTTAGGCCTATAATATGCACATTACGATTGGCACAAACTAAACACCACGAAACACATCACGAATAAAACATTATATCGACTTCGATTATCAATCAAAGCGTAATATACTCAATATGGTTTAATCCTAAAGAAACTGTATCCTATCGAGTTTACCTTTCTTTAACGGTAAATTTTATCCAAACTATCTGAGCATGCGCATTATAACCAGCACGAATAAAATTCTTCTAAAATGCCTATACTGTAAGACATTTTGTTTGCATGTAAGGTGATAATAATATTGTCATGACGATTAAGTTTAAATAATACAAGGTTATTGCCAGTCTAGACCAACATAGATGATATAGCCTAAACTGTAGTTTAAAATAGGAAATCTTAAATTTGTATTCTAATTTTGTAACTTTGATACAATTTTATTATAACCCATAAAAATAAATGTAAACATGTTTTTACCAGAACCTACATTACATTACCTACATTGATTAAATTTTTATTGTTGCACTGAACTACTCAACGAAATTCTGTTTTATTATAATCTTAAGGTATGTATTTAATCATTATTGTGAGGCTATTGTGTACACACGTCTGACGAACAAAGCAGTAAATCTTTATTATGTTCAATGATTGATGAGTTTTCACGAACGAAACTCTAATATAAGCATTCCTAACCTAGAATCGACATTGGCTGTGATCATCTTAATAAAAAATATCAGGTTTACATAACTAACATAACATCGGAGTTAATTGTTTTCGTTTGAGCAGCTATAAATAAAAATTAATGAACTTAAAAACTGCATAGTTTGACTTATAACGAATTTGAGCTTTTTCAGTTGCTATCAATCCTTTTTTCATAATAGCAATTGCCGAAGCTGAGAAATGAAGTGGAAGCATTTGATAACAACTTTTCTCACAATTGGTTTTATATTTTTATCAGTTTAATTCTGAAAAAAGTGGAAAACGCCTTTGAATATGTTAGCCTTATTATTAGAATAACTCGCTCGATCATACACACATTCACGTACTCACCCCCACACAAACTTACCCCGACCCACCCGCTCACCATCATACAAGTTTAAAAAATGATAAGGAGTTATGTTTAGATAGAAAAGTATAATAAAAGTAATATGCAAACTATTTTGGTAAAAATTAAAAAAAAAAAAAAAATCATTATTAAGATATATTATGACGTATTTTTTTAATATTTAATTTAGAATAAAACATATATAATTTAAATAAATTAGGTTTAACACTATAATTTAAAACAGTATTTAATTATACCTATTATTTCATATTTTCATTTTATAAGCAATATAAAAACATATTCAATTCATGGTTGTTATTAATCTGCACAATCTTTAGGGTTTTGGACTACCTTCAAAAATAAAGTTTGTTATATATTTTTCTATATTTACTTGCAACCACTGCAAATTAGTTTTTTTGTTAAAAGTTATATGCATAATTTTGCACCTTAATATAACCGTTAATTTGTTAATAACATATTTAGTATTCGATAAAACTTATATTTATTTTATTTAGTTTTATTGTGCCACAAATAAAATTAGTTTCTAAGATTAAATTAATTCATAATATCACTTTTTACTTTTGCAACATCCTAGGCTGTGTTCAACAGCTAAAATTATTGTAACAAAACAATATATAATTATTAAATTCATCTAAGTAATATAAATTAAAATATTTGTCGGAAATCAGTTAATTCCAATTTACCAATTAAACTGAAAATGTATGTTAATAGCCCAGTCAGTATAGGTTACAACTACCTGTAATTTGCAATACGGCTGAATTTTTATTTATAAGTACATTAAAGTATGTAGATTAACATAAAAAAAAGTTTACCAGTCTATCGATTTCCCAAAGTCGAAAAAAAAAATCGATTAACATTTCGAACTAGGATGAAGATAGAGGAAAATAAAAAATACCACCGTGTAGGGGAGGTATTTTTCAACAAAAAAAGGCATATGTATTTATTTCGTCCGAGCAATGGTTTGTCTGGAAAAAATTCGATAATGCAGGTATGTATTTTGCAGCAGGGGAAATCACTAAAAGGGGACATCTTATTCATATATGAAGCGTTGGCTCATTCTAAATTGGCCAAATTTTAATATATCGAATTGAAACTTGACATAGGAGTTAAAATATATATTTTAAACATTTATGCTGAGTCTCAGCTTGTTATCTTGAAAATGACCCGATCTATGAGTCGATTTCGATTATCGATTTTAGGAGTACCGGACTCACGAACCAATTTCAATCTATTCCAGTTTCGTCAATTTTTGGAATATCAACATCAAATTTGTTTTACAAGTTGAGTACACCAGTATAAATATTCTTAGTAAGTATGAACGATTTCTTTCATGTTATTTTTAAAAACGAGGCGCTTGAAAAATAGTCTTCTGTTTTACATATCTCGTTTTAACTATAACACCTTTGGATTCAACGACTCCATTTTCGACATTTTTGAACATATCGATTTAAAAATTGGTACAGAAGTTA
>JAGFPH010011957.1:0-17133 GCA_018207615.1 Philaenus spumarius | reverse complement strand
CGATAGGCAATATATTTTCTTTGATCTGTATGATTCATTTAAAAATAGTAAACAAAAAGTAAAAATATATTCTTTTTTTGTAGGTTATTTTTACTATTTTTTATACTATTAAAGAGAGGCATTATTTTATCCTCTTATGGGTCTTCCTAAAAAATATTAAAAGTTATTAAAAATGTATATAATGTTACATCGTCGGGTGTTTGGTGTTGTAACTGAGTGTCTGAAACGTTTGAACTCAAAACGGTTTATGACAGGGATGTTACTTAGTCCGATAATGTTTTAACTTTTTTTATAAAAACGATATTTATGAAATTTTGGGAGATGGCTGTGTTTTTTGGGACCATCGTGTACCAGTTTTACTGTATGCCGACGACATTGTGTTAGTGGCTCCTACATCGGTAAATTTACAAAAAAAAAAAAAAAAAAAACGATTTCTAATTTGTATTTCTATTGTGACACTTGGAAAATAAACGTTAATTTAATACATCGAAAATAATGGTTTTCAGAAAAAAGAGGAGGGTTTGGATGCGAATTATAAGCGTGTTTATAAAGGAGGTGAAATTGAATATGGCAATAACTATAAGTATTTAGAAGTAAAGTTGGCGCCGTCTTTCTCTTTAAAGACACATCAGTCTAATCATTTACAGCTGCTAAAGCGACAATTCGTGGCGTTTGGAGTAGCTTAAAGATGAACATTCTTATTCCTTTGAAAGCGAAATTTTCGAGCTAAAACGCGGTACAAAGATCAATAATTTTTTACACATTTCAAGCAAAGAGCTGTAAATAATATGAGCCCCATAATAATTAAAATTATATATAAAACTTCTTTTTCAATACCCGAAAATAAACCCAATTATGTTTAGCATTTGGAGTTAAATTTGAATAGGTCGTTTTTAACTTCCCGCTAAGAAAATTAAAAATTTTCTAAAATCGGGAAGTTATTGGTTTCACCCCGTTTTTCGAAAATCGAGTATTCATCTGATCTCGACGTTTTGAGGTCCTAGGAATCTTCCCTGACCACTCCCGAGAGGGTGTCACCCTATCTGTATGCGTGGGTGTGAGTGTGTGTGTGTGTGTGTGTATGTAAGTATGTGACCCGCTCATAACTTTTGAACGGCTTAACCGATTGGATCCTACTAAACGGCGTTCTAAAGAGTTCCATCAAACTTAGATTTCCTGAAAATTTCAACTAATTCGGACCGGTAGGTTCTGAGAAATTTCGAAAAAACTAAGAAATAAAATGTTTTCAAATCAGGTTTTTTTGGAATAACTTTTAAACTGCTTTACCGATAAATTCCAAAATCTAATCAGGTTTTAACCTTGAAAAGCGACGTCGATCGCTACCAGTCCGGTCAAAATCGGTTAATTCGTTCGTGAGATATCGTGAACGAAAGAAAATTAAAAAAATGTTTTTTCTCAATTTCTCCGAAATTTTTCATCAGAAAAATTTTGTTGTCGATTATTTCAATGTACTCGAAAAACTGCATCGATTGCCGCAAATCGCATAAAAATCGGTTGATTAATTCGCGAGATATCGTAAACGAAATAAAATAAAAAAAAGTGTTTTTCCTCAATTTCTCCAAAACTTTACATCTGAAAAATTTTTGTTGTTGATTCTTTCAATGGACTTAAAAAACTGCATCGATTGCTGCAAATCGCATAAAAATCGGTTGATTCATTCAAAAGTTATTTCAGTTCAAAATTTCCAAAAATAGTGTTTATCAAACTTTCATCATACTTTTGTAATTAAACTTAGCGGGAAGTTACAGGGATGGCCTTTAGGGTCAATCGTTTTAAAAAATTTTTTCTGTGAACCTACATATTATAAAACATATTTCAAAAGTATTAAAATTGTCTTTGCTAAATAACATTTTTGCTTGTTAAATAATGAAAACTAATTCGTTTTGGAATAAAGAAACGGAAATAAATGCAAATTGATATTCTGTATCTTTTACCAAGGGACTGAATGGAACAAAAAAATGGAACATTAGTAGAAGCGATAAGTTATAGAAACAAACAAGATGATCTTCTTGCTAGTAGCAATACTTCGTGTCATACTATAAATCTTTGTATTTAAATAACCTCTCGTATCTAGATTAGGATGTTTGGATAATACGGAACTTAATCAAATGTAGAGTTACTGTATTGAAATTGCAGGCATTGGGTGGAGAGTGAAATTGTTCGTTGTGTAATTTGAAAACAAAAAATGATCTTTTCCATTTTTAGCGAATTGTTCAATCTTGAGAACAATTTATAATATTTTGAGAAATAGGAGTTGATTTGGGAGGAATTTCTCCGACAATTTATTGGAAATATTTTGCTGGGTACGTGCAACGGGCTTGGCAATATAGATGGGAATTAATCCTTGAATTGAACTACTACTGTTGCGAAAATTATTTATTTGCATCCCTTTGCTCCGCCCCAGCAATCATTTTTTTATATTTATATCTTAATTAATTAAGTTTTAGTTATCATCTGCTACTAAAAGAAAGTACTTGGTAAATAGTATTTTGTGAGTATGTGTGTAACAATGTTCGTGTGTGTGTGATAACTATGTCTTATTATATTTAAGTAATGTATTGTTAGCGTTACAATATCAATAGTATTTCTAACACATTATTCGAGCAATGAATTTGCCTAATTCTAAATAGTATTAATGGTTTCGTTACGTACATCCACAATAATCATGAAACGTTTTTGTCGTAAGCCATTTTAACATATCGCTTTTGTTTTGTAAACCTTCCATCTTAACCGTGCAGTACAGATCTTACGGGAGAATAGACATGCTACTATCTTTACAGGTAACATCAAGTTTATTGTCATGCGGGTTGCGTCAACTGTAGGAGCGTTGCATAGGAGTTGATGTTTTTTAGTTGGCTAGTACCGCTGAGACTGTCGTATGGATAAAATGGCTTATGGACGCTCTGTACTGCACGGTGAATGTGAAATCGAGTGTAGGATGGGTGACGTATCTTAGTTGACAAACACTTCTTAGTAAATACTAACAACATTGAAACTTTCACCAAATAGACATTGATTAATTTAATAATTTACATGTAATTAATACTACTATTGTACACAGTCTAGTACTAAATACTAGTAGTTCTGTGGACAGTAGTCCTCGCTCGTTGAAATAAAAAATGTGGTTTTGAGCTTAGGTTAAAAATAATGTGCCAGTAATGAAGTAGAAAGTTTACTCAGTGAACATTATTTTGTAATTTATTTGTCTTCGTCTCTAAATACTGTGTAGTGCAACAAAGAAACAAAATGAATAAAATAATGTAGTTGTTAAATGGTTGGTAGTTGTAAACAACCCAGTAAAATTATAAGGTTTTATGAAGATAACTAAAGAATAAACTTATAAAAACATGGTTAAAATACAAAAACTTGGACGAATTTTTAACAAATTTGAAGTTTGCGCCTATTTTGTGAGCTTACCGTTAGAGATAGGAACATCATCAAGAATAAAATTTTGTAGAACATCAAATTTGTTAGCAAAATGTTATTAGTCTTTAAATTCGACTTACGGTTAAGCCACAAATTGGCTTTGGAAAAAAGCTTACACTGAGAGAAATGGTGCGCCCACCATTTTTATTTTATTTAAAGGATAAAAAATAAAAAATGGAAAAAACCACATTTATACATGGCTCGGCCTAGGAATAAATTACATTCATGTAAAAATCAACAGGCAGACACACATACGTAATGCCGAATGGTCAAGTTAAAACGGAGAACTCGCTTCGCTCGGTCAATAAATAAACAACACAAATACAATTTCAAGTAAGGTACTTCCTCAACAATAAGTACCTGAGTTATATTTATTACAGTATTTTCTAACTTAGTTTTCCTTTCTTTTACAGCACGTTCATCAACTCATATTTATTTTATATTTATGCATATAAAACCAAACAATTTACTTTCATATTTAATTTTTTGTTGGTTATGTTTTTGGACTTAAACTTGACAGATTTTCATTTTATAAAGTAGCACAGTTAAGTAACTGGTACATGCGCATACTTTGATGTTGTAGGGGTTTAAGATTTAATATTTCAATATATCTTAAATTAATAACAATTTATTGTAAGACGCTGTATAATTTTATTCGAATGTTTAATGTTATAACTGAATGAAATCCTTAGTTTACTTCAATCTGAGAAGGAATCCTTACAATACCTAAAGTTATAAGATTAATAGTCCCAACTGCCAAGTGTAAGGTAAGTAATCACTCCCTTCTGGAGTTGACAGAGAAACAATTATTCATAGTCGAAAATGTCTTACTTGGTTGGCTTTGGAAATCTTATATTGTTTTAAAAGTTTAGTGAAAAATGTCCTTTTATTTACTAAACGATTTTAAATAATACATTTATTACTTAAATATAAAACAAAAGTTCTTCTTTTAGTTCTACAAATCTAACTTTTTACTGATGGCCATTAAAAAACAAGTTCAAAAAGTATATGTTTATAAAATTTTAATATACCACTTGAGATGGCTTAAGGCAATACACTCAATGCATTAATTTTTTTTAAATATTGCAAATTATTCTGTCCATCAAACAGGCTTAAGCAAAGTAGAACACGACTAGCAGCAAGTCGAAACTACCAGCAAATAAGCTGATTTAGACAATCATGAGCAGAACAATATATTAATAAAATAAGTTTTTTAATGATAGTAATTTAAAATGTGTAAACATTGTTAACTACAAAAATATGTCAATGAAGTAGTATTTTTTTGTTGGAAATTTATCAAAATAAAACCTTATTAGACAAAGTGGTCATATACAATTTAATTTAATTCTTAAACATTTTCGAAAATCTGAATAATGCAATTAACATGCCTATAAGACAAAAGGAAATTGAAATAAAAATAGTTTTGGAAACATTAATATCGGTAAGATAAAATGCCATTTGAAGGTAATTTACATTCTTGTAAATTCAAAGCTTAAAATAAAAGCTAACACAAATATTGTTAATATCATAGATGCAGGCAAAAATAATGCATATCCTGACAACAGGAAAGTTCACTGAAGAGATACTAATTAATTAATAATGTTTTTTTTAAACACAAAGATTAAAATCAAGTTTGTGATACAAAAAAGGGTTAAAGAAGAAAATAGTTAATATGCAAATGTAGGAAAATCAAGCTACAATATTATGTAAGAATAATAATGTAAGAATATAAATTTAATTATTAAATATAGATATATGATTAGTAAAATTAAAGTTAAAAAGAGTCATAAACTAAAAAGAAAAATGTGAAACTTCGCCAATAATAATTGTAAATGAAAACGGAAAACGAGACTTTACTAGTGCGGTAAAACAGGTTAGTCTTTAAGCTCTCGGTCCTCAAAAAGAAGATTTTGCTAACACCTACTAATTTGTACGGCTACAATCGAGTTTAATTATAAACAATTAATTAAAAACTCGTAAAAAATTATCCTGAGCAAGGAAAAATTATTGAAAAATTCTTCGCTGATTGGAACACAAGTTATTCGCAAAAAACGAAAGGGAAAGTCAGTTAATAAAGTGATTTGAATTGGCTATATTTTTACTCTGAGAAGGGAGAAGCCAAACGGTCGCTGTTTGGTTCAGCAGTTTCAAAATAACTCGGATTATGTTTCCCCGTCTTTCGTCGTAAGAAATATCGAATTTCAAGTTATATGTTGTAGAAAATTAGCAGAGGTAGCTCCAAAGCCAAAATTCATCTATATAATATATAAAATCCAAATACCATTCACTGGCACATTCATCACGGAATCTCAAAACCACCTAACGGATTTTAATGAATTTTTTTATGTAGCTTCCTCTAGGGCCTTAGGTGCTCGCTAAGAAACGCTAAAAAAAATCGAAACTTTAGGGGGGTTGGGGGGGGGGGGATAAAGTTACTATAAATCCCACTGAACGGATTGGGATGAAATCTGGTATGCAGCTTCCTCTACAGCCCTAGGTGCTCGCTAAGAAAGGTTTTAAACAAAATTGAAATTTTGGGTGGTCAAAGTTACTTAAACTCCCCATAAGAAGTACATAGTATATTATATTTAATGATATATTTTTTTGGTAATATACATTTAACTTTGATTCGTCCGGATCATGCCAGCTAGTTATTTATACAAATTGTAACAGTTATTTAAAAAATGTAATAGTAGTTTTTATTTACACAATTTTTGTTTTATTTATCTTATATATTTAAAAAAATTCTGATTTTAGTTCACTCACTTCCTGAAGTTAATACTTAACCGATTTTGATGATTCTTTTTTTATTTAAAAGATAATTTCCAGTTCTAAGTCACTGTGAAGCTAAATATTTGATTTACACTTTTATTTTAGTTTTATTCCGAGTTTTAAAAATGCATCAGTAGCCTATGCTACAATTAGGCTAAATAGGAAATACTGTAATTTGATTTTAAACAGCTGATAAACTAATTGAGTTTCAAATAAATAAGTTGTTTACTTTAAACTTACAAAAATGTCAACAGATGATTTGATTTAGGTTATGTTGTTGTTGGTGTGTTTTAGGTCTGATTTGTAATGTTTATTGTTGATTCAGTAATCAGCTATAGTCTCTAATATTTTCATTGACAGTTTATTTCAAATTTTAAATCAATTTTTAGGTTAGGTTTTTATTAAAGTGTAGACCTGAGCCTTGCTGACTATACAACGGGTTCCAACGGCACACAACGGGTTCCAACAGGGAGTTGGGGGGTGGGGGTTGGCGTGCGGAGCACGCAGGGGTCTCCCCTAGTAAAAATTTAATACAAGTCAAATGGGCTCCTATCGTTTAACCAACTGTACGTAGAAGTAATTAATCAACTGTTAAACCATACAAAGTTATTAATATTTTGTAATATACTCATTGTGAACAATTTGTATTTTTATTAGAAACATGTTAAATTGAAACATTAATACCGAATCTCAAACACAAAAGCTGTGTTCAGTTTAATACTACTACAATGTCAATAATACTTCAACTTAACACAATATTTAGCAATTAATTTCAGTAGTTCTAAATATATTAATGATTACATCCACAACAAACATGAAATGTTTTCGTCTTAATAGATTAAACAAGTCACTTTAACATATCGCTTTTGTTTTTAAACCTTCATCAAGTTTGACGAATCCGTAATTACCCATCGCCAAGCTTGATTGCTCTGTGACACTACAATTAATTCCACTGTTCTCATTGTTTACATGCCAACAGAGTAAAACAAAACAGCGCTAGGTTTGTTTTAATTAACTGACTTTATTCTCCAGGTCATTATATTTGTGTGTGCTGATATTCAGGTAAATCATGCAATTAAATGTAAACTTGTAGTTATACGTAGAACACACACTCACCTACACACCCCCTTTTATATAGGTAATGCTTTATAACACTATATAACTCTATTCTTTGGATTTAAATAAATAAAAACAATCGAGTAACACGCTAAAATTTTAAAATTGGCAAATACATTTTACAATAGATTCGTATTCAAACCATTATTTTGTGAACCAAACTATCTGTGCCCGAAGCTCGGTCCACGTTAGTGAGACATCTTGGTGCAAATTGTTGTGTAAAAACCCTGACAAATATCTCAACGCCAGGTGAAACACAAACAAAAGTTTTCTTTTGTTAAAACATTAAAAAGCGTATACTCTATGTTTGCCTATCAAAACATGTAATAGCTGAGGCTGTTAAGTAAGTTTGACGCCTGCCTGTTGTGTACTTTGCTTGTTTATATTTATATTTGGTGTTCAAATATTTTGGAAATGAGAGTGATCATCGATCAAATATTGCCGAAAATTTCTACTTTGAAACTATGCCATCCGGAAATTTGAATAATTCATCAACTTTTTTGTATTTTCAGAGCCATACTTCAATTATATTAAAAAAATAAAATAAGTAAATTATAATAAGATATTTACTATTTTTAATAAGACCACTAATAATACCCAACCTTCCCCACTTTTGAAAAAAGAAAAGAAAAAGAAATATATTTCATTCAACAGTTATAGATAATATTTAGAAGGTTTACAATATAGTTAAATGGATTTGATACTGTGCCTACAAATAGAGTTATATTTTATCAAGGCATATTTTCAATTTTTAAACAGTTGCTAAACTTTGCATATTAAGGAAATTATATTGATTTTCTAGCTTTTAAATAATTATTACTATTTTTATATTATCTTAGTTTGTAACAAAAATTGTGAGTTATTAATGGTTTTGTTCTCTATACTTGTTCTATTTCATACAATATGAATCCAGAGACCATCTAAGGTAAAACTAGTTAAGGCATTAATTATGTCTACGATAAACATATGCACTACAGCAAACCATTATTGGTGTTTTCGTGTTTCAAGTGGTTATAATAACCTATATGAAACTGTGATTTTAAAAATAAAATATTTTCAAAATTATTTCAACATGTTTAAATGGAGATTAAATTATATTGTCGGCAATAACTCTTTACTTGAATGTGTGATTTATTTGAAAAGAACCCTTTCAATCGACTTATTGGCTTGATGATTTAGGGTAAGCATTCTGAAAGTATTATGCACTAAAATTATGCAATTCACTTTTAGTTTGGGTGCATATATTATTGTTAAGTTATTTCAGTATTTGTATTATAACAGCCAAATTACATTTATCTCTTAACATCACAGAAAATAAGTTCATCGAAGTCTATATATACATATAAGCGATTTTGTTGGAATTTCAATCAAAATTCGATTTAAAAGTAACTAGTCATGCCTTTTGACACCTATATACAGATCATCATAAATAGTAACAGGAATATTAACACAAGTCGGATTAGTTGTTTTTAACAGTCGTAGTCACAATATTTGCGATTTCTTGATTGATTGTCATTACTTTGTTTCATGAAAGGAATCTGGGTTTTTGTTTAAAATATTGTTTTAAAGAATAGTCTTTACACAATATTTAGTGATTTTATTTTGACACTAGATAGCTGCTATTTACAGTAATAATTTGACTTAAGTTAAGAGAATTTAAGTAATATAACTGTACTGAAAATATTGTTTTGTCATGTTGGATGTCTCTTTTCATTACCAAAACTTGAACTTGTAAACCCATGGAATGGACTTTATATCATACTTTAGTTTTCAGTTAGTAATGCGACTTCTGGCAAGATACAAATCGTGATTTCTTTATAATATGTGTAGGTTTAGTTGTAGCTGACTTTCAGGGATGAATCTATTGTTGAAAAATATTTACAATCAATACTGCATCGTTACAGTGGAAACAATGGGCATAATTTTCAGGCGTATTTAACTAAACCATTTCCTTAAAGGCTGTGATTTAGCTTAGTGTGGCGTAGATCTGAGCCTTTTTGGCATATTTGTAGAAACACCAATCCTTTAAATTTATATTTTTTTTTAACAATGGCTAAATATAAAGTACTTGGGAGGGGGGGGGAGTCGGCACCTTTTTATGTTAAAAAAATGCAACAAATTATTACTGTCCTAAAAAATTCTCCTATTTTTTCCTGTTTAAGAAAATATATAACACTACGCATGAAAAAATATTGTATGTATGTTTAAATTGCATATACAACGGAGTGCGCTCAGTTTAAAGTGACTTGATTGTCATGTGGAAACAATGAAATTACAAATTTTATGTAGGCCTACTTGTTTCATATTAATTTTGTTTTTGTTTTCCATCTTATTTATTTTTATTTGGAAAATTTATTTTTATAAACTATTTAAGATATTTTTATAATTCTGCTACAGTGAGTTAAGACTTGCTTGCTAAATAGCTGCAAAAAATGTCATGCTTATAGTCATAATAGTTACTGAGATAATGGTACCTAAAGAAGGGTATGTTCTCCCATTTAATTAACATGGGAGAGGTAGAAGGTAACGACTCCCCTAATGTGCTAGAGTAAATTTTGATAAACAATTTAACTGTGTAAGTAAATATTAAAGCGATGGAAATTATATATAAATTGATAAATCCCTATGTGTTTTCTAACAATCAAAAGTTTTTATAAAGTCTCATTAACTCACAACACACGAATGTAATCCAACGTTACTAGAAGGATTGTAACAATAATACTGGACGCAAAACTACGTCTAGTAGACAATCGGCAGAAGTCTGCATAATACAGATATTTGTGTCGTAGTTTTGAACGACAAAAAGTTATACATTTCAGCTGTTAAATCCCAGTTCAAACAATATAATATGTTTTGATTTAATTTAGTAACAAATTACTTATTATCGTTTATAAATCGAATTTGATATTTTAAGATAAGTAAAAGAAATGTTTGCTTTGTACTAATTATTAGGGCTTTCAACTAAAAGTGAATTATTCCTATTGCTATTTGAAGTTCTTCAGCGAAACTAAATTTTAAAGTTAAATAACAAATAACATAATTGTTTTAATAGAATTGATTAAAATTATGTAAACCTAGAACTCTTAACTTTTAAACAAGAACAAACAGTAATAAATGTTGGAATATTTTAAGCCATTTTTGTTCTGCAATTCACATTTTAATTGGAATGATTTAGATTTTATCAATACAAACGTAATCAGGATTTTATTGAATTACTTAATGAACAGGAAATTCGTCAAGCTTTAATTATTGTACCATGCCGTAACTTGGATTTATTTGAAAATGGATGAATTTTTAACATTCTATAATGTAGATATGCTTTATGTGTTCCTTCAAATTCCTACTATACAATTATATAACTAACCAGATACTTACGTATACGTATTTATTATTTTAATTTTGATAAAAAGATGTTACGGAGAAAATCATGAATACAGTATGGATTAACTATAATAAATGTTAGTACTTATAAACAGTACATTTTCACTGATAACTTTTAAATATTTTCATTCTTGTAAATTAGTTATTCAAATTATTGTTTATTATTTCCACTAATACATTAATATGGTTGATCTAGCTAAAACAAAATAGAAAATTATATCGAAAAAAAAAAGTTTTCTTAATTTTTTCAATTCCCAAACGTTTCTTAATATACTACAGTTTTTGTTATTTGTCTTAAGTAAAACAGACGTATTAAAAAACAAATTACCTATTCAATTTGTTGTTTAAGTGTTAACTGAAGATATTTTAAATTAGTTTGCTTGATTTCTCACCAAAAATTACAGTAATGGTAGTTAACTTTGGCCTATACTATTTAAAATGTGCTAATAGATAATGTTTAATGGTGATATTTCTAAATCTGTTAGAGCCATATACGATTGATTATTACTTAGATTTTATATTTGTATGTAGAAGATTTACCATTTTCAAGTTATAATATTATAGCAAAATATGAGACGGTAACACATTATTTGAAACTTACCAGGTAGGTCTAGTAAAGAATAAAGTTAGCATAATTTGAATAGTGAAAGGAATTTTTAATTATGAATTAGTAAGCCTTTTTCGTTCTTTTCGTTTGGTATTACATAACTAAAGAAAACTGTTGTTTTTAAAGAATAATTCCCTGATAATAAATTTACTTGGTTGCTATTGTAATAATGTACAATAAATAATACATTCAAGATACTTCTTTTGGTTCAGTATATTCCTAACCTAAAATTGTGTTATCCGAATCAACTGTTTTAAACCGATGTAGGGCAGTGAATAAAACCCCTTATTTTGACCATTATTAATCCTTAAAATGAATATTTTGTAAAATACAGTACTTTCTTAGTGCATCTGCACATAGTGGCATGAAGGTAAATTGAACGTTTTAAGTCTCTGGCTATCAAAGGTTAGGCTGTACTTTGGTTATGAATCATTCAGTTAGGGTATCTTCTTATAATATATACATATTATCTAGCTGTGAAACTAAAACTTGCTTAATACAAAAGGATTTAAAAAAAATTGAATAGTACTCCTTTAATAAAAGAAAATACTGTATTAAATTTACTTTGATTATAAAATGTATAATGTATAAAGTAAAATAAAGCCGTAGCTGACATTTTGGATATGCCGTTCTTCAGCGGATAGATATATCTTTACGATGTTTTTAATTTGACAAACAATGTTATTTAACACAAGTTAATGTTAAATGCATAAATATTCTTCATATGCACAAAGTAAAGAGCACTTTCTCTTTACAAACTTTTATGCTAAATTTGCTATCATTATCAAAATTGTACTTTAACCCCTTATTTAATAGTGCTTCTTCCTTCTTATCTAAACTAATGTTTGTTTTATTAATAATACGTGGGTAGAACTTGTGGTCTATTATTGGCAGATTTGCAAAAGATTTCTGTGTATCTAAGTTACGCAATTTCTTCTTGTGTAAACATTTCTTGTTACGGATGATTGAGCATATTTGGATATTTATTTTGCCAATTATGTTATCGAGTTGGGACGGGTGGACCACATTGATTAATTCAAGATGTTTCTTATATAACGTGTAATTGAGGTTTATTTTACTACTGTAAAGAGTTTAAATTTCACTCTTTAACCACATGAGTTCAGCTTTTTGTTTTGTTAATTTTGCGGCCACAGAGTTATTTTTTATTAACACTTTAAAATATTTTGGTCATAAGAAAAGAAATTAATCTAAACAACAGCCACAGTATAAAAAACAGATATGAACAAAATATTATACTATTTTAGATACGTGGACGACACCCTGTGTTAGTTCAACGGTACCACCAGACAATTGGATGTTATGCATAAATATCTGAACGGATGTACAAACAACATAAAATTTACAATTGATAAAGGAATTAATTAATTACTTGGATTTATTAATACAAATTTAAAATAACGCCCACACATTCGATATCCATAGAAAACCCACGGCCAATGACCAGACAATTCACGCTTCATCGAATCACCCATACACACATAAAATGTCCGCATACAATAGTTTCGTTTATCGTCTCACCCACACACCACTGAACCCCGTTAATTATAAAAAGGAATACAATACCATCAAACACATCGCCATAGCTAACGGTTACAGGCCCGAAATAATAGATAAATTGATATACAAAGAAGGACTAAAGAACATCGGGCCCGCACCGCGTTCCAAGAATAATACACCAAAAAAGACATACGTATCTATTGAGTTCGGTAAGAGACTTGAAAACCAACTCAGAAGAGAACTCATTAGACATAATATAATTTTATTGTATAAAACAACGAAAAAATTAGAAAACTTTTTCAAGCCTAAATGTAACCACCCAATCAACAGAAATAATTTGTCCGATATATATAGGTTAACCTTGCACTGACAGTGAGAAATTTTACATAGGCCAAACGGGACGTTCCTTTACCACACGATTTAAAGAACATACATATACCGCAACCAACCATAACTGAACAAAGGTCCCACTTCGCTCAACACCTTATGGACTATGATCACAAGTACACATCTATAGGCGAAAACCTAGAAGTACTTCATATCTGCAAAAAGGGCCGTCTCATGTCAGCGTTAGAGGAGTTCGAAATATACGCCGCAACTAAAAATAAAAATAAAAACAAAAACCAAAACGTACTAAATGACAAAATTAACTATTGGTCAAACGAACTATTCAATACTGTGATCAGATTGAGGGAGGGGATCAGTTTACAGGACAAACAGACCGTTTAGTTTAGTACAGAATAGACGACCGCCCGAATTACATGTTCGACCGGCGCGGCAATAATAAACGTTCTCATTGACCAACATAACGATTCGCTGTAGATTTACTATAATGTACCTTTATATGTCTTAGTGTGTCGGTTTTTGTAATAATTTTAATCTGTTTATTTGTTTCGTGTTTGTGATCTTAATATATGTGACAAATGTTTTAAATGTGCCAAATGTGTAAAGAAGACGATGCCAGAATATGCGGAAAGTAAGGAACATAATAAGGATCTGAAGATGACGGTATACCGTTGAAACCGGTAATCCTACAAAGGAAAAATTTGAATTGTTGACGGATGATATATAAGGTAATTAACCTATTATTAATATAAATCAAATATACAATGCAGGAAGCTAAAAAACAATATGTTTTAGTTTCAATTTGACTTACGGTTAAGCCACAAACTGGCTTTCAAAAAAGCTTACACAGAAAAATGGCATTTTTTTTATTTAGGGGTTCAAAATGAATAATGGAAAATACCGTATATATACAGAGTTTGGCCTAGGAGTAAGGAACATTCATGCAAAAAATCATGACAATCAAGGCGTTTGGCCGTAATCGTGAGACAGACAGATCCACACACAGACGAAATGCCGAACGATCGAGCTAAAACGGAGACCTCGCTTCTCTCGATCAATTAGTTATATAATAGCGAATAGACATATATGTAGGATGCAAATTATACTTTTATGATCTCATATTCTATACTAATAGAATTGAATAATATCAGTAAGAAGACCACTAGCGACTTGACTTCATCTGTCAGTATAAACAGTATAATATAAAGGACATTGCATTACAATAATTATAAAGTTACCTGCGTCACCTGTGGTGTGCAGTTAGTTGTACATTCAAATCCACAGGATGTTTATCTTGTGCATCAAAAAAACAATGTTGCTGATTTTATCAAAACATAATACATGAGTAAGGTTGATCAGAGATAACGACAATAACTACATATAACTATATACATTGATTGATATGTGCTCTGTTGTATTGATATAAATTTAGACATATTTAACTTCCATTATTTAAACTAAAAACCGAATACTCTATTTAATGTTTTTATATCAGTAATACATAGTAGCTGTATTAATGTTTGAAGTTAAATGATTAAATTAATTATAGTAGTTTAATTTGTTTATTATAAATAAGGCTTTATATATAAAGAACATCAGATACGAAGCTATTTTTTAAGAAGAGCCTATACTTTTGTTTATAAAGTATTAAAAACTATAAAACGTTTCAAATTTCAAAAATAAATTATTTTTATGTAATAAATGATTTAAATGTTAAATGGTAATTAATTTAAGGATGTGTTTTGGTAAGTTTGCACCACCTGATCGGCTACTTCCAACCGAGAATCATCTGTAGTTCTTCTTTAAACAACTGGTCTATTCTTGATGCTTTAAAAACGAATTTGAAGTAAAGATGTTACTAAAATGAAACCCTAAACAGTAAACTCTATAATTTTATTTTTGTAATTCTTAACACTAACGTAGATAAGTAACAGATTGAAATGTCATTTATTTATTTATATCACAGCCTCTAATGTTTATCTTCTGTACGTGACCACAAGGATTGTAAAACACAGATTGCCAAACAAGATCCTGGGTATTAACCCATTTAATGGCCTACACGTGGATTTACACAGCTATATTAGGTAATAACATTCTTAGTTTATTTAAAAAAATGTCTGTTTCTCCAGATTTAATATTTTTTCCCACTTTAGTAAAGTAATATTGTTGTACGTAATTAGGAGCACCTTATTATCAACCTGATGTATCTGAGATGGATTTTTAATTTAGACTAACCTACTTATGAAAACAAATATATACAGTGAAACAAGTTGATTAAACTAAAAAACAATATTTTAAAATTAACAATGTATATACAAATTTAATTTTCAAAATAATAATTATTTGATTACTAGTATTCAGAAATATTATTGTTTATAGTGTTCACTGTTAATACATTTTGAGCTTGACCTTTGAGAAGGAATTATTTAAAAATAATACAACACACTCATACGTTTAATAATCAAATGTGTTTCAACGACATAGAAGTCATCTTCAGTAATACATGAGCTACAACTAAAAACGTATAACAAGTTTAACCTAGGACTAAGCTAAATATTTATATAACTCTACAAGCTTGGACATTGTCTTAGCGTAAACACAAACAATAGGGTTATCGTAACTAGAACAAGAGAAAGTGAAATTTAGCAAATCCCTTTTTTTCCTAAATAATTAGGGATCTAAATTAGTGTGTAAACTTTAAATCTTTTATATCGCACAATATTTGAATGTTTAAATACGTTTTCTCTTTATAAATATTTCGATAGTAGACTAGTAGTTGAAAATGCACATAGAAAATGTTCATGATTATTTCTTTACGATAGTTTTATATTATTTTATATTCTATGTATTATGCATAAGTTTTAAAAAGTCGCTGGTTTTGTAAACAAAATGTATTTTTTCATAATGGTTATTGCTAAGCCGGTTTCATAAAGGTTTCAAGTATTAAGACGGCAAAGCATTATACAAATGTACATATTGAGACACAAAATATATTAAGGCTTAATACTTTTCAACTCTTTAATAGTACATAAATATTGTATTTTACTATGTCTGAGTTTAAAAAAATAATAATTTTGTTAAAAAATTACTTTTAATCTTTTTTTCTACTATGGATGAGTTTCTACTCTATGGCCTATTTGTAAGGCAATAAGTAAAATATAGAGCTTTTATGATCTAATGGGTTAGTGGTTATAAATAGTGGCAGGAAACCAACATTTAAAAGACGTAACTGTGAGTCTATCATCAATTTGACTATAGCATCGGAGGCTTTAGCTAAAAATATAAAAGAATGGAATATCTTGGGTGAAGAATACCTCGTGATCATTATTATATCGAGTTCCTACTGATTAAGCCAGAAAAAAGGGAGGGAAAATTAAAAGAATGGAATATCTTGGATTGAGAATCCCTTGGTGATCATTAGTATATTGAGTTACTACTAATTAAGCCAAAAAACAAAGGAGGCGAAGGAAGTACCAACACTAAGAAATCTGTCGTGTACGAACGCTCCATTTTTAGTATCGTCTACGCCGCTAGGCCTCCAGGAAATGGTTAATAATTTTCAGAAATATTGTGAAATTTATAACCTAAATGTTAACTTAAAAAAATCAAAAAATGCCTTTAGAACGGGAGGAAAATTATGGGCGAAATAACGATGGGTTTAAAATATCATTAGCCCAAATGTGATGGATTTTATGATGCATTTGTAAGATAAATTTGTTTTTCATCTGTCCAAATTATGTGTAGCAAGAAGTAAGAAATATTTGCCAACTGCAAAACGCCCAATTACTATCCTATTCTCTAGGAAGCATATATCAAACAATTATTGTAGATTTGTAGAGATGATGTCAGTAAATTTTAAGCAATTTATTCACTGCATTATTTTAAATACCTAACAAACTGCTACTTCTCTTACGATTAATGTAGGATTTGCCTTAAAGCATGAAAGA
>JAGFPH010011956.1:9225-22352 GCA_018207615.1 Philaenus spumarius | reverse complement strand
GAATATGGAAGGCCTTTAATGTGAGTCACGAGAGAAGCTGGTTTTTTAAACCCATAATTGAAAACAAAATCAATTTTTTTGCAGACGTCCCACATCTTTTGAAGTTGGTAAGGAATTGGCTTATTGATGGAGGATTCACACTGCCTGATGGTACAATAATTTCTCCAAAGCCTCTTGAAGAGTTGGTTTTTAAAGTAAAGTAAGTTGAGATTTCTTCATGCTACAAATTATCACTAAAGCACATTAAATGTGAAAATTTTGAGCATCAAAATGTACTGTTGGCTGCTCAACTGATGTCCCATAGTGCATGTGCACTTCACTGTTACAATGTTGGAGAAAAAAAATTAAGATTAGCAACTGCAGATTTTTTACAAAAAACCAATGATTGGTTTGACGTGATGAACAGCAGAATTCATGCACTAGTATAAATCTTAAAAGTGCATACGGAATGAAGATAGAAGAGCAAAAATATGTATTGGAGAAGTACATTGAAACTATAGACAGTATGTAATGTATAAATAAGACAAAAATACAACTGTTCCAGAAAGGTATATTAATTTCAACTAGATCTGTAATTGAAATGTATGATGATTTAAAAGTAAGTGATGGAATACAGTATATTATAACTGGAAATTTAAACCAGGACGGTTTGGAAAACTTGTTTTCTTTAATAAGAGGTGGAATGAATGACCACCCAACGCCCTTAGCAAGTTTGTATAGAATGTGCATGATTGTGCTAGGAAAAAAACACTGTAAAAGTACGAAGCATTGTAAATACAGAGAACACTAGTGATGACTTTATAATCGGGAAAGTTTTGAGTAAATGTCGTGTACTCTGCAAAACAAAGATAGATGTCACAGTACCTTGTGATCTCGAAGAGAGCGAGTCTGACAGTGTGGTCCAGGATACAGAGAAAGATGCAGTCTTATTGAAGAATTTTTATTTATTTGTGATGACGATCTTCAAATAAAGAAATAGGACATTTTTTACTGGCCTGAAGATGACTCCCCTTAATCGAAACTATTTGCCATACAGCAACATTTGGATTACTTGAAAGCAGGTACTTAAACCACTTTAATAATTATATAATTAGTAAATAAACAATGTTAAATAAATTTAAAAAAAAAACAAATAAATTCAATAAATTTAAATTTTTTGTTAGGCCTTTCACAATCAACAATTATTGTATATTCAGAGCAAACATAACTTGTTTGGTCTGAAGGTTCAATCGTTGATTGTGAAAGGCGTAAAAACAAATAAAAATGTATTGGATTTATTTGAAATTTTGTTTTATTTATTTAATTAAAATTCCAATAAGAAAAGCCACAAAATAAATAAACTGAAGTAATTCTGCAGTTCTCAGCCATATTGCATTAAATATTTGCGTTACTATAAAAACTACAGTGAATATTAAGATTTAATCTGTCTATGCAAGAATAAATTTATTTTAAAACAATTTTGAATTTTATATTTGAATATAAATAATAAAGAATTATATAGGCTATATATAGTAGTTAAAAGGTATTAGGCTTTCGTATAAAAAATTTCGAACGAAATAGTATGTGTAGCTCAAAATGCATTGTGTAGCGGCTGAATGTTGCGACGTGAGGTATGCAGTGACGTCACTGGCTCGGCTTGATAGGCGAGGGGGAGGGAGGGTTGGCCCACCTCCTTACTCTATGCCAGAGATAATAATACCAAAAGGAGATAGGCAACTCAATGTTATAAGTTGAAACTATCTTCAGCGCTTCTGGTGGGACTGATGCAACCTAACAAAGAAAGTTTTACTAAACGTAGTACGTTGTATCTATTTTAACCGGTATTGTAGTATATAATTTTAATTTATTATAGGCCTACTATTAAATCATTACTTTTGGATATTAAAGCATTATTCTTTGACTACTAACTGTGAAATTTATTTTTTTAAACAAAAGTTTATTAAATGACTCTAGAATAAAGTAACTAAAGTGTCATTTAATAATACATTTGTCTATAATTTAAAACACAGTAAAGTAGTAATCTAAGAAAAATATTTAATTTCAAAAGTAATCACATAATATTAGGCTGTAAAAATGAAAATATATGTAATATTTATTTAAATTTATAACACTTATAAATTAACATATTATTATTTGAAAATAGCTTTGGTACAAGTATTATTGAAATATATTTGACCACTTGTAGATAAAGAAATCTTATTTGTTAAAATGTACACTCAAATTAATTAAGTGGATGCACAAATAATAATTAATAATGGTTTTAGACATTTTTAATCATAATTTGTCTTTATAAAAATAAAAGAGAATGCATTATTTTTGTTGCCAGTAAAGAAAGCACAAGAAGGATAGTAAACAAATAATAACATTTTTTAGATAAGACAAATTTATTAAAACATTATATCACCTAGATATATAATCAATAATATTCACATAAAATTATCTTGAAAGGTTTACAATTACTAATCATTTTCAGTTTACTCTTAAGTATGAACCCTCAAGTTCACATAATATACATTATCATTCAAAATTATTGCATGTATAACTAAATGCATATGTTAAAATATAGACAAATTTTATGAATCTAGACATTTAAGCTTGAATAATTGTTTATAATAAATGAAATTACATACTTCAAACATTTTTCAACAAACTGTTAAAAACAGTTGACATAATGGTTACGATCTATCGATTAAATTCCATTTCTTTTTGAGTATATTTTAAATGAATTGATATTTTGTTAAATGAGTAGCATGGGATCAAAGACGGACAACTGTGATCCTGGTCAAAATTGAGGTACCGGTATCACCTGTTTCTAATAGTTTTTTTTTGCTCTTTTCATTGGAGATATTTATTTGTTTCAGAAACGTGTTATTTTTAACGATTTAATATAAAATTAGTTTCAAAAACGGACAAGTACAGCAGAGGTTTATTTCAAAAGTGGCCATCTCCGTTATATACCAATGAAATTGCTCAATATAGGTCATGTGACCAGTGAAAGTGTCATGGCGGTTTTTCGCTACACACATGTGAGGTTTATTGTGAATGCATTGTTTTGAATCTTAATATTTTCTTTTTAAACTTAATTTGATCTTATTTTATGCATTGCAATGAAGCAACAAATAATAACTCTATCTTCAGAAAATGCAAGGAAAAGTTTGCACCATCCCAAAACATGGAAACGAAATGTTGAAAAGTTGAAAAAAATGAAACATAATTAGGAGTTAGTTTGTATTATGGTACGTTACTAAAATTATTCAGTTGTAGGTTTAATTTATATGTCACTAATTATTCTTTGAATATTAATTAATCAGAAAAAATATATACAATATTTACAATATATTTACAAGAGTTGCCATTAAAGGAATCAAAAAGTTCATCACACATTTTTATAAATGTTGAAGTTGCAAGAGCGGATGCCGGTAGAGAACCTGTAACAAACATACCAGCCAATTAGAATTTTTTTCAAACAAGGTATTACGTAATGTAAAATGGTGTTAGAAGCTTAATTTAAGAGAGCAACAAAAGGATAAAAAAGTAGAATGATGTAACAATTTGGCTTTAAATAAATAGGAGGAACTAAGTCGCCTTCCTGACTTATAAATAAACCTTTAGTTTGCATTGATCAAAATTTGATAGTTAGAAAGTGCAATGTTATCTTCTAGGCTATTTAACAAATTTTGTGACTCTTACATTTCACTGTTCTTTACATAAAAAACCAGAATCTTATGTTTCAATACATACATACAAATTAACCCTTTTTATGATTTCTCATGGCTTAAAATGTTTCAATACCTTGAACGTAGTGTTTGTATCTTAATCTTGACATTGTTAATTGCCTGTATATGTCATACTTATTGATAGTTTGAATTATACATGGCCATATTTATTTGAATTTTATATATAGATAGGCTTGCTTTTATAAATAGTTTGACTACTTTCTTAACTAGAAAATTCTAACTACATTACAAGTGAAAAAATGTATTTTATTTTTATTTTGTGTTATTATTATTCAAAAATTATTGCAAAATAAAACTAATAATAATAGAAAATTCTGTCGCAAAAAATAAAATTAATCAATTTATTATAATATTCTTTTACACATGTTTAACATACAAAAACCCGAATAATTATAACTAACTTACCAAGTCGAACTGCATACATAATAAGTAGCTGCAACAGAGTGACTTAAAACCTGAGCTGCTTTGGCGACTTTCATTTTTTGGGTTCCTATAGGCTCCAAATGAGAATCTTTTAGCTTATGTAGCATACGGAACTCTGCTGAAGATTTACCGAGGATTCAAATTTCTGATAAAGGCTATTGTCTAAATAAGAGACATTTTGCCAATTTTTTGCTTAAAATAGTGTGTTTTCATTCTCAATCTACAATATTGTCCAAAATAAGTTGCGGAATAGACTACTGTATCTATTGAAATGCTACAAAGTATGATGACAGTCCGATTCTCGTTGCATCAAAATGGTTAATCTTGCACAACATTAATTAATCCATCCACTAAAATGTTAAGTTTATTTTGTAGCCTAACCATGTATGATTTCAAAACGTTAGAACCAGAAGAATATGAAATTACATTTCAAGTATTAAATAATTTTTAAATAAATAATATTAAAAAATATTACCGGTACAGAATATTATTTATTTTATTATTAATTATTTATTTATTATTGTTAATTTATTATTTTTTAGCGAATATATTTTTTTAGGGGAGTTTCCAAGTAATTATGTCGATTTTAGGGCTTTTTGACTTTAGCTTTAGGGATAAAAAATATTATTTTTAGTTGGTAACACTGATAACATGGCTTTTCTATGGGCTATGGGCGCTCTGTGCTGCACAGTGAACGTGGAATCTGGAATCCTGTGTTTCCATTTTCCAGTGTAGTGTCGTGTGTAGCACTTGGTATTATTAT
Source organism: Philaenus spumarius (assembly GCA_018207615.1). NCBI lineage: Eukaryota > Metazoa > Arthropoda > Insecta > Hemiptera > Aphrophoridae > Philaenus > Philaenus spumarius. The sequence goes on along the minus strand of JAGFPH010011956.1, from coordinate 17,429 downwards.
CTTTGGTGTGTAGTGTAGTATTGTATTATTATAACTATGTGTATGTAATACATCTACCAATATTATAGCCAAACCTGAGCACGTTTTTCAAATTTACGAGTTATGAATTTTTAATTATTAAATTGACGCCGCGGTATGTCAAGCATTAGAATATTTTTAATTTTATAGGGTATATATTCTTTTAAGTACAAAATATAGGTAAATAATTGTATAAACTATATTTATTTAAATTATTGTTGTTAAATTACATAACTTTCTCTTTATTTTAACTTTAATTCAGATAAAAATAACACGTGAATCACTTTGTAACATCCTGTCGCTACCACAGAAGTTGGGCGCTGAGAGTTGAGAGTTGAGAGTTGGGTGATGTCTTCTTTTCGGTGTATTGTATTAGTATTAGGTTTCAGTAGTGGAGATACTGCACCTACAATCGTCTACCGACTTCTTTTAGTTCTTTGTTTCATTTGATTTGATGAAGTTCAGTGAAGGTAAGTGTTTGCTTTTAACTTAATTATTAATTGCCATTTTACAAACTTCACGTTAGTCTTCTCACTCTTCTGGCAGTATCTCGTAACCCACAGCCACAGTCTTTTGTTTCAGGGCTTACAAAAAAACCTTCCCAAATATGCCTGATGTTACGAGAAATTGCATTTATTTAAATAACTAATTATAGTAATGTTTGTGGGTTATATTTTGCAGTTATGTATAGGAAGGGGTATAATAACAAAAACCACAAAAATCTCACTTTCGGTTTTTATATTTAGCCTATGAGGTTTTGCCAGAAGACCATGTGTCGATTTTAGTTCATGTTGTTCCATTTTAGGTTAGCACTGTAGAAATGATAATGTTTTAGGTAAATTTTATTGTTATACCTACAGGCCTTTTAAGCATTGTTTCATTTTGGTAGTACTGTAAGCTTACAAAATAGGGTGTGTGTTACAAAATAATACCTTAGCTAGGCTATAATTATACTGGTATGTGTTAATTGAGGCTTCAACCTATTTAACTTATTAGCCTTGAGTCTGTATGATAAAGATTCTATCCTATTAGTTACTTTTATGGAAACCCCTTTTGTTGTTAAATAATAAGTTAAGTAGGTACTGTATATCTACTAGGCTACTTTTTTTAATATATTTTGAAAGTACATACATAGGTAGGCCTACTAATTTAAAAAAGGTCTAATTTGTTTGGCGCGAATTTATTATACGACCCTAGGAGCAAGAATAAAAAAATAAATAATAGAATCATAAATAAAAGAATAAAAAAAGGCTAAATAAAAAAATAGCCTGAAGTTCTAACTTACAGTCTTTAGTCACAGGATGTGTACCTGTAGTCAACATTTAACAGGAGAATGTATACAAGGTCTAAAATGGAACTTGCAATTTTTTGATAGATTAGTTAGGCCATTGGCCACCCTACCCACATCCTAGTAGCCCATGACGGTAATTGTTTACTATTACTTTGTCTGAAGAAAATCTTCCCATATTGAGATATGTTTTATATTTACATAGGCTATTCTGACAATGAATTAACATAATTCAATGCCCGGAAAAAAATAGGAATAAGTACCTTATAGTGATGGGATAATCGAATACTTTTACTAATCGAATAATCGATTCGAATAAAACAAAATAATCGAATAATTATTCGAATAATTTTATTCGAAAAAAAAGCTAGACGAATGAGTCACAGATTACTTGCCTTGTAAGAGTATTCGAATATTTGAATAGACGTACAGTATGACATTCTTGGAATCGGCAAATATGCCAGACAAAGGGAGGCCGGTAGATTTCCTGCCTTTCCTGGAATCCATTTGCAAACATCCTGTTTACTTTTCCCACGGATAAAAAGTAAGTATTGCTTTCACGTGATCATGTGTAGTTAATACTTTGTGTAATTATGTGACTTAGTAAACTTAAAAAATATTTGTGTGTTATGTGCTGTGCTTAAAGATGACTATGTGAAACGAAACTTGTAATTATCAATAAAAGTAAAATTTGAACTTGGACAAATAAATGTATGTTTAATCATATTCATTAATATCATTCATATTTTTTTATTTTTCAATATTATATTTGTAATTTTAACGAAAAATATATATTTTTTCTTGTATTTGAATACATTTATATTTTAGTAAATATATTATAATATAGTACAGGATACAGAAATTTGCGAAATTTATTCCAAAATATTATATTTGAAATTATTATATTACCGGTACCAATTTATTGAATATGTACCTGTACCAAACTATCGAATAATTGCATGTAAGCCTTCCTAAGACGTAACGACAAACGACATATAGCATTTCTATTCAATTGCTTAGTTATTCGTATAACCTATATGCCTTACCCCTATCCACTATTCACGACGTGTTAGTTTATTCGAATAATTCTAAAGTAAACGTAACGGTAATAAAGGTATACGGCATAGCATTTCTATTCAATCGCTTAGTTATTCGAATAACCTATATGCCTAACTAGTTTAACCAATATTCACTTGGTAGTTTATTCGAATAATTCTAAAGTATTCGAATAATCGACTAAAACAAAATAATCGAATATTCGAATAAAAATAATCGAATATTCGAATAAAAATTATTCGAATAGGCCATCACTAGTACCTTACTTTCAAAGTCGTTTTCTGATGGAGAACTAGTGTCATTTGTTGACGGATCATCACACATATTTTAACGATGAATTAACATGATTCAAGGCCTGGAAATCTTTAATAATGATGAAAACTTGTACATTCAAAATTGTCTTGTTCAGTTTCTGCATCAGAGTTACTGGTGTTTTAAACATAAACTATAATTTAAGTTAGAACTACAAAAAGGCTACCGGTATCTCCTTTTTAATGCTTGTGTTTTTGTTACACATAGACAATAATTAATAAACATTGTAAACATAAATAAATTAAAATGTTAATTATTGTATATGTAGGCCTACTATATAACAGAAACGCAACCACAGGCGATGATAAAAACCCAGGTTTTTCGCCTTTAAAACCAAAAAAAAAAATTAAGAAACGCAACCATAAAAAATAGCCTGAAGTTCATACTTATAGTCTTTAGTCACAGTATGTTTCCAATTTGAAAACACATACAAATTAGTATATTACTCAAAGCATATATTACTTCCGTTAAAAATAAACTGTGTTAACGTAAGACTACAGTTGTCACACAAAAATGGATTTCTACTACTACACGACACCGACGCTATAACAACTGATTACAACCGCCCGCCTCTGACCTGTACTTTTAACAAACTTGCACATTGACCCAATGGCCCAACTAATTTAAGTTACCTTATCTTGTTTACTTACCTTTCCAGCTCTTCAAACAAGTTTATTTGTCGACTGTAGTCTATTAGCGATAACATATCTCAATATGGGAAGGTTTGCTTGAAACATACTGGGGCTAGAGACCAAGTTAGAACTTCAGGCTATTCTTTTTTTAGGACAAATTTCTTTTTCCGGGCCTTGAATCATGTTAATTCATTCTTAGAATACAAAAATAAGAAACATGTCAATATGGGAAGATTTGCTTCTGACCAATTAATAGTAAACAATTACCGCAGTGACATTTTTTCATGAAATTTAAGTAGTAGTAGGCTACTAGCCAAGGAATAATACTGTAATCATGCTAACGTTTTTAATATACCACAACTTGTTTGAGCTTGGGCTAAGAACCTTTTTTCAATAAAGTAAGAGTGCTATTAACTTATATATTTTTACAAACTAAAAATATACTGTGACTGGAGACTATAGTTTGTTTAGGCGGCAACACCTATGATAGACCGATGTTATATCAAAGCCCACTAAAGAATACCATTGCGAGGCGGCCAATAGGATGGGCACGCAGAGTTGCCACATCTACTAGTCTCGAACACTCCTGGTATTTACCGCTCGAGGCTTGAACGCACAGTTTAAAGAATTATAAATGCGTTGAGTCAGCCGCAGTCAGTTAGGAAGCGTGGGAAGAAACTGACAACGTCGCACTACGGCGATTGGAGCGTTCAAGGTCTCGGTGAACACAAGCCCGTCCCTCAACGGTATACTTTAGTGGGCTTTGATATAGTGCAAATGTGGGTGACCAACAGTTTTAATAGAAAGACACAAAACTTCACTTTTTCCTTTATATATAAAGAAGCTATACACTTCACTGATTGTGGGAAATGAAATTTTAACAAACTTAAGTTTAACTGAACAAACAACAAAACTAAAACTTGGATAGGCAAATTAACATAGGCAAGTGCCAGCCATGATTTAACATTGCCTAAAAAATAACCTACATATTTCATAAATAAACAAGCAAATAAGATGTTATTGCAACTCATTTTATTGTATGTATATACGTACATAAACAAACATCAACAAATTTAAAAACATTTTAAACTTACATAAACTTTGAAAACTGAATTTGTACATATACTGTATCATTGTTTAAAAACATCAGTTACCGTATTTTTTTCTGTTTTTTAACTTTTAAAGATTTTTTTAAAGCCAAGTCTCTCCATTTTGGTAAGTTCATCATGTCTAATGCTGTTGTATCTTTTTGCTGCTCTACATGTTATTCAGTATGTTACAAATATTACATACTTTGCTCCCACGAAATTCAGTAAAGGTTCTGACAAAGAAACAGATGAAGAAATAGAAGAATCAATTGATTCTAACAAAAAGTAACAGTTGCCGCGGAAGCAAGAGGGGAATTAAACTCAAGCTCCCCCTTCCCTATTCTGCCTGCCACAACAAATCTGTAAGAGAAAAAAAACTCTGTTGTTCCTTCGGATAGGCTGGTTAATCTGACGAATGGTTGATCGGAGGCCGGTAAGAGGTATTCTACTGTATAGATAGAGTTCTACCAACATTAGTTTAGAAACTAAAAAAATCATCAACTGGAAGACTTTTTTAGAAAATTAAGAAGTACCGATAGCACCAAGTTATGTGTGATATTTGATCACTAAGTAGTATAATAAACAAAAATGATGTTAAAAAATAATACGAACTATAACAGAAAAACATCTTTGGATTACTTACACATATGTTTCTTGGCGGTTTCTGCAAGCTGGGTAGCATTTTGCACTATGGGGACATTAGACTTCTGGCTCATTAAATGTGGTTCTTACAATAGACTTTACCCTAGAAATAACTTTCTTCATTGCTTTTCCTATCCCCTGTGGTGATTTGTAAGATAGATCTACCTTTTTTGGAGAAATGGTGCAGTTTGTCTGATTTTTCTTTTTTTTTTCTGTAGTCCTGTTTCCTTTCACGTCCTTTCCTTCGAAGCTCTTCTTTCAATTTCTCATTAGTATCTAGAGTACCTTTTAATCAACAACTTGCTTTTCCCATTCTTTCCCTGTTTTTAACATAACCCTGTGTTTCAGTCTGTACTTTTTGCTTCTTTCAGCATCACTCATAGGATTTTTATGTTTACTTAGTGGTTGATCACTACTTGAACTATTAGATAAATTAACTTTCATATTGAAACATTAAAATGATGTAAATACTTCACTAGTCGCAGTTAGCTTGAAACTGGATAACCAAAAAGTCAGACATCTCAGTTACAATTGAGTTTCCCTAAAATTTATATTCCCTCCAATATAATCTGTCAAATGTGACAATAAAAAATAGAGGGAAGGATTGTCTAGTTATAGATTATACTAGTAATGATATTTCAAAACAACATCCTTCTCTGAATAATGTAAAAATATACAAATAATTTCACTATTTGTCATAGATATAAAACTGTGATATTTGACACTATTTATTTTTTCAATTTATTAATGAAAAACCTTTATGCAGCCTTTAAAACATGTTCATTTCAATGTATATTTACTAAAGCTTGGTCACTACTGTCTATTAATTTTAAGAAATGGCAAACAAAGCAATTGGAACCTTTTGTCCCGTGCATTACGATGCATTAGAATTACATTTTTTTATTAATATATCAAAATATAAATTTTTTAAACAATAAAAAAAATTTTGCAATAGAAAACATTTCAAATAATAAAATAAACATTTTCAAATCAAAGTTTTACCACATAAATCACAAAAAAAATAGCATTTACCTTACTTAGAAAACTCAGCATTTTCACCGAGTCCCGTGCATTACGATCAGATTTCCAGTGATAACTGATGAATATTACACAAAAATTATTTTTTTTTACAGTAGAACGTCAAAAATCCGAACTAATTGAGACCGAGGGGGTTTCGGAATATCAATTTGTTCGGATTTTTGAAAACAACCAAGAAAATGCCATTTAGGCTAAAATATATGCCCTTTAATCTATTAAAGTGGTTAAACAGTACAAGCAGTAATGTAATTACAATACAGTAGGCCTATGTAAGACTACTTACATATTATGATTAGAAGGACCTGCACGTACACAGTATGGCCGACATGATTACACTTGTAACTCTCAATTACAGTACAGTACCGGTACATAATTAAAAGTTCACTTGTACATCGTAGTTAACAAAAACGAAAAATTAAAAAAAATACTGAATAGTACATTACTTTATGTACGACACACTGTTATAATGATTACACAAAAAAAATGAATGAACTTTCTGTATGTTTACTGCTAGCTGCTAGCACTAAAGCAGCTTATTAGCGTGGCATACTGACAGCCAATCTGCTCTGAGGGTGTGTGAGAGCAGGTATATTTAAGAAGTGTTTAAAAAGAGATAATAATGTCAAACTGCGATGAAGATTTTTGTGAAATTTTTAACGACGTAATAATTGGAATTTGCGAAAACGAAATTTTTGCAGGTGCTGCCTCAGAAAGCGTTCGGATTTTTGACGTTTCGGATTATTGACGTTCGGATTATCGACGCTCTACTGTATATGAATGGAATCTGCAGGATAAAATACACTTCACCTGCACGAAGAAAAAAATATTAACTTATATCAATTTCTTTTAAATGAGAAAACACCAGTTTTATGTTCCTGCTTCAAGACCGCAAATACAATTTTTTTTTTAATTTTCCAGGAATATAATTATGCTTTCCTAAAATTGAATCTTTATTATAACAAATTTTACAGAATAAATCATAGAATTGAACTGTATATTTGAAAATTCTTATTTTACTTTGTTTCACTAAATTAGATCAACTAAACAAAAGTATCAAATACAGTTCCAGATGCGTGGGCAATGCGAATAGGGCGTTAAAGAAATGTACATATTTCATGGAATACCCAAAAAGAATTCAAACACTATTTGATTTATTTAGTTTCAAGAATGATACCAATTTATCAACAAAAGGCATAAACTTGAATGATGTGAAGATTAACTAAATATCTCATTTCTTAATATGTTAAAACTTCTGTAATTTCAGATTAACATTTACAGAAAACTTTTTACTTTTTAGATTCCGTTAAAAATTATTACAAAAATGACAGTAGAGGAGTGTTGAAATTTTTTTACAAAATGAATTTCGCTTATCTGCTTGCACTATAATGTGTTGCATGTTGATGAGTAAAAATACGAAGCCGTAATTAATAGCATTGACTTAAGTACAGGAAAGTATATATGCTTTTATTTTTGTTAAATAGTTTTAAATAGAGTGAGTACGGTAAAGAGCAGGAGGAGGGAGCGTCAAAATATATTCTTGCCCCGGGTGAAAGGAGGGCTAGTTCTGTCCCTGCTAATAGCCTATATAGAAAATGCAGTGCGTCTTATATTCTAAGTTTCTGTAGATAAATATAAATTTATTTTAATATACTTGATCCATTCTAATGGTTGAATTTTATATTCTCATTACATTGGGGTCTAAATACACGTGGATTAAAAGTTAATTTGGGTCTTTTTTAGAAGAGGACCGCCATGACATGTTGTAAGCAGGTAAACATACTGTGACTAAAGACTATAAGTTAGAACTTAAGGCTGTATATATATTGTATAATGCTTGCATTTCTGTTGCATAAAATAACTTAATTGAAATAACTTATATGTTTACAAAAGTACAATTAAGTAATATGTGTTTGTTTACTTCAATATATATATACCTACTAGTTAACAGTTTTGTTAGTTTTTGTTACCCTGGCATTATATAAAAAAATGTGAGAGTGACGGTCCATTCTAATAAAGACCCGTTAATTTCTTTTGAAGGTATATTTTGAATAGCGTATTTGCTCCCTACTTCTCGAAACAAGACTGAAAGAATAAACATTATCTGATTGGTCGCTTACAATAATTACTACA
>JAGFPH010011955.1:0-32332 GCA_018207615.1 Philaenus spumarius | reverse complement strand
TGTTAGAAGAAAGTGTGTCACAGATAAAGGAAACTAAACAAACACTCTTAATTTTTTGTTGATTTTAGAAGGTTCTATTTAGGCCTAATATCTTCAGAGTATTCTGCCTTTTGTTAGAAGAAAGTGTATTGCAGATAAAGGAAACTGTTTAATTAAAAAATAATAATTTCTATAGCGTTGCTAGGTCGCGCGTAAGGCCTAAAATCTGGTAAAATTTACAAACAATTGCTTTTTATAACTTTTTTAAAGTTGCTCAGGCCCATATGTAATACTAATACATAAATACCTTAATTCCTTGTACTGCTCGCTGTCCTGTTTTGATCACTTTCTATAGCAATTTAAAATGGTTACGAACACACAATAATAGATCGACTTAAAGCAAAAAAGAGAAAAAACAATACCAAATAATAAAAGAAAAACCAAAATATATAAGTATTGACTATCATGGGTTACTTGACAACATTGCAGACAGAATATTTCGTAAACAAGGTTGTAAACTGGCTTTTAAAACAAAAAACTACTGGTATAAAGCAATCAAACCAAAACATAAAGAGGATTGTCCTTACAACACTAGTGGAATATACAACAATTGTTTATTATGTGAATTATGTGACAATTGCGAAAAACATTATATAGGACAAACAGGAAGATCATTCAAAACTCGTTTCAAAGAGCACATTCCCATCCGTAATCTTAACCCAAACCAATCAAAATTTGCTGAACATCTAATAGACACCGGTCACACTTACACCAATATCCAAAATAATTTGCAAATTTTAAATAAATGCTTCAAAGGACCAACCATGAATGTAATTGAAGAATTCCACATTTATAAAGCAACTAGTTTACACCCAAACTCTTTGTTAAACGAGAAGGTACATTTCCAATCCAATGCTTTGTTTGACAGTATTATCAGAGCCGAACCCCTTCAATCTCCGAAATAAATAAAACTACAGAGAAAAAATCAGTACTGAGTCAAGGACGGGTCGGGGTGCACGTGTGCGAGTTGCTATTTTTAAATAAACTACATCGGCATATTCATGCCCCATTACGTGTGTTTGTGTTAATGTTTGTGGAGTGTTTGTGTATAATTTGTAGTTTTTTGAAGCGCATTAACCAAATGCAAATCATTTTTTAAATTTGTTTATAAACGGTTTGAAAATGCCTGAAAAAATAGGCGAAACGTACGTCACCGTATAGAAAGTGAACAAAACAGGACTGCGAGCAGTACAAGGAATTAAGGTATTTATGTAAATATATTCAGTCCAGTAAGGCAAAAAACAAAAATAAATCAGTAATAATAATCCAAAAGTAACGAAAAGTGTGTTTTATTCCTTCCCTTAGAAGGTCTTGTTTGCTCGTAATCAGGGATAGCTGGTAACCAAGTTGTAGTTTTCTCGTGATAGATACTAGATAGTGAGTGTGAAGTCAATGAAATAGATGAAATATAGTCAGAAATAAATACTTTCAAAAGAAATACAGCGATCTAGAGAATCTAATGTGGTTAAATTTGAAGATACTTCACTTTCGAATCCTCGTCTCAACAAGTCGTTTGATGAAAAATTAATTAATAATGATGCAGATACATCTGTTGCGTCAACGTCTCAAATGATAGTTGGCTTACCTGCAACAGCCATAATAAGCGACAGATTTAAAATATCTGACAGAGCAGCACCTGCCATCACTTCTAGTGTTTTAAAAGATTTTGGACTGATTCATGAGGGAATGCAACCCTCATAATCGATAAAAACAAAATAAGAAGACAAAAAAACAAAGTTAGGAAAGAACTGAGAGAAGATCAATATTTAACAGATGTTAGTGTGAATGGAATATAATTTGATGGGGGGAAAGACAATACTTTGTATGAAGAAAAAATCGGTTCTAAGATGTACAGAGAAACTAAACAGGAAGATCATATCAGAATAATTCATGAGCCTGGTGGTACGTATCTAGGACACGCGACACCCGTAAATGGTACTGGATCTAGAATAGCTGAAAAAATGTACGAGTTTTTGGAAAAAATCATGTTAACATGACATAGTTAGCAGCGATTGGTTGCGACGGTACGGCTACGAACGCAGGCAGGAAGAATAGTGTGATTCACTGCGACCATTGCAATGGTTCATTTGTCTGCTTCATTTCAATGAGCTGCCTTATAGACATCTTTTTCAACAATTAGATGGTGTAACCATAGGACCAGCTTCGTTTTCCTAAGGATTGGAAAAGCATTAGCCAGCTGTGAGAATACCTGTTGTTGATAGTTCAATCTGAAGAGTTCGAAATTTCAAAAACGATTTAAGTAATGATCAAAAATATTTGTAGGATATTTTAATGGCCATACAGAAAGGCGAGTGTAATCATGATCTCGCTGTTACAAATCCAGGGCATTTAAGTCATTCACGTTGGTTGACTTGTGCTAACAGAGTTCTGCAGCTATATATATTTCTCAAACTGAACCTTCAAGTGAAATGAAGGTACTTGTGAGTTATACTGTAAAAACCTATGTTCCAGTATGGTTTGATGTAAAAAAGAAACATTCTGTGACGCATGGACCACAACACATATTTTAAAATGATCAAATCTGCTATTGGCCATGACAGTGGATGATAGGTCATATATAAGAGTGTTGGCTTACAGAAGAATTGTCAAAGCAAGAGAGCAACCTTCAGATGACACTTCAGTAAGAAAGTATCTACCATCAAAATTGAATTTTGGAGCCTCGAACTACATATAACTAATTGACTGCGTAACTTGTTCACTTTCACCTCCTCCAATGATTGCAAGCATGACAAACAACAGGATTTTGTCATTTCTGAAAACTAATGAATTGCCAGAGTTTGAGTTCTTAAGTTTCCCTTGCCACACACAGGCAGAAGAAAGGAGTGTTAAACTGGTAACGGAGTCTGCAGAAAAGGTGTTTGGCGAAGATGCAAGGAATGGATTCATAAGAACTACTTTATTTTCTCGATCCTCAATGCCAGAACTAAATCATAAATCTAACTTCAAAGCTTAAATAAAAAGCAGAAACTAGTACAGGAACATGTAATTTATTGTAAATAGCTATCCTTCATGGCTGGGTGGATGGGAAGGGCAGGGTGGAACTCGAATTGCTGTCAACCTTTGTGAGTTCTGGGTTGTAATTTAATGATTTATAATTTCATTACAAGCAAAGAGCTGCACAAATACTAACAAAAACTTCAAAAATACTAAAAGGAATAAAACACTTTTTCTTACTTTTGCATTAATTTGTATTATGTTTAAGCAATTTTTGAAAAAGTTATAAAAAGGAATTTTTTAAATTTTACCAGATTTTAGGCCTTATGCGCGACCTAACAACGCTATAGAAATTATTATTTTTTTAAATAAACATAAGAAAAGAGTCTAAAGGAAACTCTTAAGGGTTTTAGAAGTAAAAAAATAAATTTTTACCGTAAATAAATTTTTTTTAAATTCAGCAAATTTTATGTTTTTTTCTTCAAATTTTGACGCTAATGCGCGACCTTAAGGTAAAATGTTTTATTCTTTTTTATTTTTATTTAAATCAGGATGCTAAAATGCAACCTTTTTCAGTATTAGAATCCCAAATTCGAAAAATAAATTTTTTCGGCCCACATTATTGGACATGCCTTATTGGAAAATACAAAAGATTCCTTACATCTTCTCATTCTTATTTTCATGTCTTTTTGCCTATTATATTCCGAGCAGGATTTATCCGTTGAAGTATGTTTACCCTTACAATTACTGAAAATTGGACCGTTTTCAAATTGACATTTATCATGATAGTCTTCTGAACAAAACCAACATTTTTAAGTGTTGGTACATGGTTGTACCATCCTCAAAGGGAACAAACAAAATGGAAAGCGTACTGAGTCAAAAATGGGGTGGTACATACATAAAAAAAAACAAAGATGATAAATCCTTCTAAGGATACCGTAATAATCTGTAACCTTACCTTATTTTGGAAAGTTTTTTTTAAGAAACACCTGAATTAACTATTCACAGGAAATGCCAAACAAATACAATTCACTTAATAAACAATTTGTTTATTAAAATATTATTTTAAATTAAAATACAAAAGATTATACGCCCTTAAATAAATAAAATCTTAAATTTACATGCCCTTAAGTACAATTGATTTTCAAAGAAAATATTTACAATATATATATTCATTAATTATGTTCAAAAAGAAAAAACCCTTCCCAAAATAAAACTTAAAAAAACCCTCCCTGTTTACAATAAAAAAAATACAAAATTACGAACTAGTGGTGTTTACAAATTTACAAAATTGAATACATTCACCATGGATTTGATAATAATTTTATATCTATGGCCAAACTTAATACTAGGTAAAAATTAATTAATAAAAAAAATTATGAGACGTCTCTCTATAAAAAAAATATGTAAATTTTCTAATATAGAGCCCTTAGGGCTAAGGTCCGAAATATGCTATAGCTGCACCTCCCAATTATTATTACAAAAATATTATTGTAGCCTTCTTCAACTATGTAAGCCTTTATTAATTTGATATCATTTTTAAAGTAACAGACAGTTCAAAATTCTAGCAACACTCAGAAATGTTTTCATAATAGCTGGTTGTTATTGTTCCGAAGATAGAAGACAAAACTTGTAGGATGTTAAACCCATGTGATACTTAAACCAGTGATGTTCACTATAAAAAAAACACATGTTTTAGTACATGGCTAAAATCATGTATAAAGTTGCATAACTATATCATGTAAGAAACTGTAATTTAACCTCGTGTATGGAACTGTATTATATTTTCCTGTATGAAACTGTAATTTAACCTCGTGTAAGAAACTGTATTCTAATTTATAGGCTTACAAAGAAATATTTAAAACAGAGCTTTGAATACACACTATTACACCTTTATAAGGCTTAAAAAGGCTTCTAAATCTTATAATGCAAACAGTTTAAGGCTTGTGGCTACATAAAGTAAAACAGATAGGCTATGTAAAATATAGGCTATGAAAAAAAGAAGTTAAGTTATGACATAAAATATACTCTGCAAGTGTAGATAAATGTTACAGTTAAATTCACACAATACATATTATTATAGCCAACTCAGGGTGTAATTTAGGTTTGAACTTTACCTGGTAGAAGATAGATGGATATCTTAGCCGGTAGACATGTTTTGTAACGAAATAGGCATTAGACAAGGTCGGACAGATTTGCCTTGAAACGCCATAAAAACACTTCACAAGAATTACTTTAAACAACTCACGAACTCATATTAATAAAACTTGCTTACAGATGGTTAAATTTACCAAGTCGGTTTTACATTTAAATAAAGTTCTGTTTAGACTAAGAGTTGATCGTGTTGTCACTTTTCACCTGACATGGTCAAGGCAAAGGCAGAAGAATGAATAAGCAAAAAAAAATGACCGGCTAGCAAGCCAGGCAGGGAACAGCTGTTGAGTGGCAGACTGGTCTTACGTGCAATGTTGCCAACATGAATTGGCCTTGGCGCGCGAATTCAAAGTTACTAGTTTCTTGGATTTACGTTTCTACAAACGCTACATGGTAAACTGGCCGTATATCCAAATGCAAAGCATTTAAAACATTAAATCACTGTAAATATAATTATATTCCCTAACTGGGAAAAGAACATAATTACATTTAATTTCTTTGGGTATCTCTGTAATACCCTCAAAAAGTAAATTTTACGCAAAACATTTTAGTAGGTACCTACTCTTATTTAAACATTTTCCAATTAAGCCTACATATAGCATCTAACATAATTTCATTTATATCAGTTTCAATAAAGATTATCCTGATACTTTCAATCCTTTGGGATAGGACAAACACTATATATTCCTCAAGGAATTTTGACGTCACTAGGCTATTTCCCGCAGAGTATGTTTTACATAAGGCAGTGAGGGTCCGACCTAACCTTGAAATGCATCTATTCACTCATGGTGTTCTTGTGATAACTTTTGCATTGTTACAGGGTGTATATTTGTTTATTATTACTTCAAAAGGTCCTTCATTTCTATGACTATTCAATCCCTTTAATGTGGAGGAGATAGGTAATTTGGCGCTCTACTATCCACATATCCAATTTTATAAATATATTTCTATTATCAGTTGAATGTAAACTAGTATTATTATCTAAAACCATAGAGGTAGATTCCTTAACAGTACTAGCATTAATATCCGCCAAAATAGTTTCCAACAGCTGCAGCCGTTTCATCTAAATCAGGTACCCTATGGTTATTAATAGGGGATTCCATGTTGTAGGCCAACAGTAAGCCAAAACCTAATTTTGCTTACATTATATATAATCTTAAGAATGAAACAAAACAAAATATGTTTTCCTTACCACACAGTGTCAAAACAAAACAAGATGAAAAGATGGAACACATTTTCGAGACTTCGGCTCGTGTTTATTTTTAATAACTGTCAAAATCGGATTTCCCGTACCCAAAAACATATAAAACGATAATCCAAACCCACACTCTATTTTAAAAATGTTGACCTCAAAAATGTGACCCCGACCCGCTACGACTCTTTGACTGTCAAAATCGGGTTTCCCATATCCAAAAACTTATAAAATGATACTGTACACTGAATTTTCAAAATTTTGACCCAAATAGGTGACCCTGACGCGCTACGACTTACACTAGAAAGCTCAAAAGCTTTTCAACTTTCCGCAATAAAATTACGAAGACTTTGGCTCCAAGAGAAGTTTTCTACGACGTCTGTGAGTGCATATATTGTGTTATGAGACAGACACACAAAAAATGTCAATACTTCAGCATTTTAATGCGAGCCGAAGTAATTTTACATGTTATTTAACACATAAGGTACAAAACTATACAGGAAAAACTTTATTTGGTTGAAACTGGATCAGATGCAGGGCCGCCGAGAGGGGGGGGGGGAGAGCAAAATGGGCACATTGCCTTGAGCCCCTAAAGTCAGGAGACCCCTATATTTAAAAATAATTCAAAAATTGAAAACAATGAATATATATTGATTTAAGAGTCAATTTACTTTTTTCAATAATGCATTAATTTAAAAATATTTGTATGAAACCCACAATAACTTGATACATGTAACTGAGTTCAAAATAAAAATTCTCCTCCGAAAGGAAAAATAATTAAGTGAAATTATAAAGTGGGATTTTTAAACTACTCGGACAGATATGTTTTTGAGTGGTATTAAAGGTGCGTGGTTGGTAAATACAAATATTATTTCAATTTGTACGTAGTAGGTTTCTTCAAGAAACGCATAGACTATGAGTTATTGTAAGTTAAATCAAGCTCGAAGGTTGTAAAGGCATGTCGCTTAACAGGTTCCTTTTATTTTTCTATATAGGCAATTATTTTCATTCATTTCTAATATTATTATGTATTATTACTGTCTACCTGTAAGTTTTTTAGTATTAACTATTGTGTGAAAAAGTTACTCTTCCTTCCCCCCCACATTTAGCTTCGAGTCAGTGGAATCAAGAATTTAATTTGCCCCAGGACCCCTAAACCTCTCGGCAGCCCTGCATAATAAATATAACAGTATCATTTGTAGTCATAGACATTGTTGTTGATCTTTTAATTGTTAAGATTTTTCTGTTTATTGTCTTGGTTTTATTTAACTGTTTAACCTTCTTAAGGGTAAACAACAATTTCTTTTTTCAGTAAAAGGTTCATCAAAATTTTACCACTTAGACGCAAATAATCGAACTGGAAATGTGTTATTCTTTCCTGTATGTAACTTAGGAGTAATATGTGTCAAGTTTCAGATCTCTATAAGTGGTATATCAAGTATACAAATGATTATTTATATAAGTGTAGTCATTCCATTTCACCCCTTAGATGCAAGTAATCGAAGTGGAATTGGTTTTACTTTCCTGTAGGAGTACTATGTGCCAACTTTCAGATCTCTATAAGTGGCATATCAAGTATACGAATCATTATTTTTATAAGTTTAGTCATTCCATTTCACTCCTTAGACTAAAGTAATCGAAATACAAATGGGGTTTTCCCTTGTACATCAACTAAGAATAATATGAACAAAATTTCAGCTCTCAAGTTGTAGGACGATTTATTTGTATTTATTGTATAAGGGTAGCTACCCCATTTTACCCCTTAAATGGTAGTGACCAAAATTTGATTGGTTTACTTTTTCTATGTAACATTTATGAAATAAATGTGCCAATTTTCAGTTCCCTAGTTTTAAGGGAATAAAATAATGAATTTATTGTTTTACGGGGCGGTATCTAACTTTTCAGCCTTTAAACACAAGTAATCAAAATGCAAGGGATCAAATTTGTTTATGTATCACATAAGAAACAATTGTGCATAATTCCAACTCTTTATTCTAATAGGAATTAAAGGTGTATTGTTTTAGGGAACTTAACCCATTTCAAATTCAAATAATGTATTTACAGTAAGACCTCGATAATCTGGCACTCGATAGTCCGGCAGACCCAATAATTCGGCATCCATCATCTTTAAAATTGGGACTCATTAAAAATGGTAGTTCTTATAATTATTGAGTGATTTAGGCCTGGTCTAAATGTTCTATTGGCTCCGCATCCGTAATAAACAGTGTGTAAAAATCTACTGCTCAATAAATTGTCCAAAACAAACATTTCAATCAACATTTCTTCTAAAAATCGAACCGATTCAAAACAATGTGCTCTCGTCGACCTTTAAAAACGTTTCCGGTTAAAGAGACCGTTTAACACTTTCGTCGCTGACAGTATTTTGTTGAACGTATTCCACTTAATGAAGATTATTTGAACAAATTGAAGTCTTTAGAAAAAGATATACTAAATTTCTTGTAAATAGTTGTTCGATTTAAAACCGCTTTGCACGGTTTGGAAGTGAAAGGGGTTAGAAGAATTTGTGACAGGCTGGAGTACAAATAGTAAACCCCCTACACGTACTGACTAACGGAAGCCAACAACAAAGGGGAATGGAGCCGTCCCTACCTGAGGCCCATCAGTTAGCGGCAATCTCTCTACGCAGTTATTGTTACAACTTACGTAGTTTCAACGTGTAATTTACGTGTCCACTCTATATATACTTGTGTGTTGTCTTTACAACCCAATAATAATATTATATATGTATATATAGTACATGTGCGTTTATTTATAGTTTATTTACTGTTTAAACCATTTTAAAGGAATACCTCGATAATCAGGCACGGTCGAATATGCCGGATTATCGAGGTCTTACTGTAATTGAAATAACGGTGTTAGCTTCCTATGTGCCAAATAGCGATTATGCCAAATTTTGTCCTGATGGGTTTAACGGTCCGGTCGTACATAGCGTACACACAGGTCCATATAAATAGGATTGCACTTACCCACAAACTTTTCTTCTTTATATTATATAGACCTACAAGAGATATGCAAAATCTGATCTCAGGACAGTAACGTTATTCACCCACAGAGGGAACCTTATGGAACCTATTTACAAAATCCCCTCCCCCTCCTACCACCCCATCAGAAAAATATGTAATGAACACAATTGGTTTGTGATATACTGGGTGGCGCAGATGGATCGGGTGGTTTTAAAATACTTGTCAAATTGTCAATTTTAAAGGTATTGGATTGAAATAAAGTGCATAACGTGTAGTTACAATGGAAGTTTATTAACAAAAAATTAGTAAAGTTAGTTTTTAAAAATTACATCCATCAAATGCCCACCTTCTTGAGCGACGCATTCTTGGAGTCGGTCCTTAACGTTCCGCATTGCCCGCTCAAGCACATCACCAGGAACTGATGTGATTTCGTTGTAAATTGCTGCCTTCAACTCCTGAATGGTCCGGGGTTTGTTCATGTAGACCCTTGCTTTTAAATAGCCCCATAAGAAAAAGTCACATACCCTGAGGTCCGGTGAGCGAGGGGGCCAATGGAAATCTCCATTACGGGAAATCAAACGGCCAGGGAACAGAGCGCGTACAGCTTGCATTGATATCCTAGCGGTATGTGCAGTTGCCCCGTCTTGTTGGAACCACATATTGTCCATGTCGTAATTGTTCTCTTCAAGTTGTGGGAGATGAAATTCTTCAATCATGTTCACATAACGCTGCTAATTAACAGTAACCGCCTGCTCCCTTTCGTTTTCAAAAATGAAGGCCCAATTATCCCTACCTTAGAAACCCCACACCAAACCGTCACTTTGTCACTATGGAGAGGCCGTTGGTGTAGGTCTCTTAGGTTAGTGTCGGCCCAGTAACGGCAATTTTGCTTGTTGACGTAGCCGTTAATGTGAAAGTGAGCCTCGTCAGACATCATGATAATCAGGTTTTCAACTTCCAATAACTCCATCATCCGTTGGCTAAACTGAAGCCTTTGAAGATGGTCTGTTGGGAGAATCTTTTGGACCACCATGATTTTATAGGGGTGGAATTTCAGTTCTTTGTTAAGAATCCTTTGAAGGCTCCGACTTGACATTCCAAGAGCTTGAGAACGACGTCTCGTTGATCGACGTGGGCTCGTAATGACATCGCGCCTCACACGCTCCACGTTCTCAGGCATTCTTATTGTTCGAGGTCTAGGCGTCCATTTTGGAGCACATGAACCAGTAGAGCGGAAATTATGCACCCAACTCAATATCGTATCTTATTTAGGAACACTACCGCGAGGTGGGATGTTGAAACGCCGGCGAAAGGCACGCGTCACAGCAACAATTGACTCGTTATTGCGAATAAACTCTTCCACTGCGAAAACACGATGCTCAACGGACCACGTAGCCATCGCGACTGACTGCCAGTCTGAAACTGAAACTTCCGTCCCCCCCACCACAGGACGAAGACCGCCCAACACCTGGCTCCTCCCTCCAGACGTACAGTCCACTTCAAAATCACCCGATCCATCTGCGCCACCTGTTATCAAATTGAAGCTTTTTAGAAATCATGGCTTTCCATGGTAAGAAAATACAAATCGGATAACGCATTTGTTCGCTACTCTCAAAAATATTATATTGTAAGTTATTTGTATAACTTTATAATTTATATTAACCTTTTCGTTACGTAAATTGACTACAGTCGATTTGAGATTTTGACCGTTCACTGCGTATTCATTCATTCATCTGTGGGCGGTCCAAACACCTAATGCACTTCAGCCTCACGGGCTTATTGCGCTCCCACCTTAAGGATGTGAAGACCCCTAGTTATCCTTGTCAAGATCCATAAGCTCGATGAACCTAGAGATCCTTTTGACAATGTTCTTCTGGGGGATGGTTTGGCCTTTGGTCAGTTTCCCAAAGCTTTCATAACTTACCTGTTCAAGTCTCTCACACTCAAAAATCAGATGTTCAGCAGTTTCCTCCTGCAGACCACATTTTCTGCATTTAGGATCTCCGGTGAATATGCCCTTCCTTAGCATATGTTTCCTAAGATGGCCGTGTCCTGTAATTAGGGCTGTCGAGTAATTCTTTATACTGCACCTGCTCAATGTTAGGATGTCAGATGCAGTCTGCCTAGATGGACCTGAAAGTGAAAGCTTGCTCATCCTCAAGCCTGTGATGCCCTTCCACCTTGTTCCATGTTCTAGTTTTGCCCACTCGGCGACAGCCGGCATAACTATTGCCTTTGCTATTCCACAGAACGGTTCAGGTTCTATGAATTCAGACGCTGATGCCTTGTTTGCCAGCTTATCTGCACACTCGTTCCCATCTAGTTCACTGCGTTAATCGACTTCAGTCCACAACGTTAGAAAAACTTTTCTGTTGGCTGTGTAAGTCGATTATAGTCCCAAATGAACAGAAATTATGTTATTTAGCCTCAATTAGGTGCTGCTCTTTGTTTCTAAGCCAGTGAAACTTCGTAGTGTCACATGTTTTTGTTGACAGTTGACGTTCCAACTGGGTGTTTAGTGAAGGTTATATTGTGGTTGTAATGATTTCCATTGGTTCTAAGTGTGTGTTTATGATAATATTTAATTATATTGCTAGTATATATTGCAGGTGGATAATTGTTTTAATTAAAGTTCTGAAAGGCCTATTTTATTATAATGTAAGTAGTGTTTTGGTGATTATTATTATTATTTTTTTTAAAGGCAAAAAACCTGGGTGGTTATCATTGTCTGGATAACGAATAGCATTCGCATAATGCTCATACGATCACACACAGGTATAAAATTAAACTTTTACTTTATACACACTACAGACACTACACGATAATCCAATTTCAATTCAATTCAATTTCAATTCAATTTATTTCCTTAAATATAATGCAGAATAAATGCATAATAATATCAAGGAAATTGTGCCCACATAGGCTTAGCCTGTGCGTAGGCACGAGTCGCATCTAAAAATCTAAGTTACAACAAGAAAGACATATATTTATTGATCTATATTAAAGTTTTATAATATAAAAACAATAGAGGTAGAGTAGAGTGGGAAGTGCCAAACGGAGGAATCCAAGTCCATATCGGACCAAAACAACCCGGGTTAACAAATAGTTACTGCTTCAACACACGAGAATCAATAATAGTGAGAGAGATAAGGTAGTACAATAAACAAGGGTAAATATATGTGCTACCTGCAGATGGATACAATGACATTCTCAGTACCATCTCTTCCCAAGTCCAGAAGCCAATTGGTAATATGTTTCTTAAATGTCTGAAGTTTAAAGTTATTAAACATACGTAAGTGGTCAGGTAGATTCCTATATAAAACATGAGCTATGTAATGTGAATTCGTGACCGAGAAAGTCTTACTTAATTTTTTATTTAAAATGCCAAGTGACTTTGAGCTGCGTTTCAAACGTTGATGATCGGTAATTTCGAAAATATCTCGGTAGTTTTTAAAAATATAAATTGCAAAAGTTTTGACATAAATTTGTCTAAGATTCATAACCTTAAATTCGTCAAAAAGTGTCTCAGTAGAAAAACAACGGCCTTTACGCAATGCAGCTTTAAGTATAGATTTTTGAATTATGTTAAGAGGTTCAAGAATTAAAGGCACCCCCCCCCCAGGCTATTATTCCCCCCATAAATAATAATTGACAATATGCATAATAAGATAGTGTTTCAGCTCTTGAACATTTAGGATTTCACTAAGATGCTTAAAAACATAGATTAGTTTGCGTGTTTTTTGCTTTACATATTTGACATGTTCAGTCCATTTCATCCGTTTATCAAACATTACTCCAAGATACTTATAACAATCAGTGCTTTCAATATGTTCGCACAAACACACCTTGTTGAGATAACCACCACAAGAATGTAGTTTTAAAGAATTTAGATTTAGATCAGTGCAAGCTCTCAGTGAAATCGGCAGAAATTTAGTTTTAGAAACATTAAGAGTTAACACGTTTTGGTCAAACCACTTTTTTACGGAAGCCAAACCCCTCAATGCCTTTCCCTGTATTTCTTCCCAAGTTTCCCCTTCAAATAATATAGCCGTATCATCAGCAAAAAGAAAGAATTTGCTTTCAATATTTAATTTGTTCAAATTGTTTATATAAATCAAGAACAAAAGCGGCCCCAGAGTACTTCCCTGAACCACCCCATAGTTAAAAGAACAACTATCACTGTTTACCTCACATATAGAAACAATCTTGTAACGTTAAGCGTTACAAAAATAAAATTATGATAGATTGTAACTGTTAAAAAAAATGTGATCGTCGAAAAACTTGAAAGATAAAAAAAAATGTTCAAACTAATAAAAACGTTATATGTGGATTATTACTCACGAACACTTCATTATTCTTAATTACCTTTAATACTCTTCGCTTATTATTCAACTTCAACTACAAAAAATACTTCTCTCTCTTTAACCTCCACTACAAAAATTATTCACCATATAACTCACCTTAGCTTCAACTTACAAATCCACATTTCACCTTAAAAAACCTCCTTTATTTTACCTTACAAAACTTCTTCACTTTAACTCTTAAAAAAAAATATATTCCACATATAACATATCTCTATGCTTTCTTGGCTTTATTATGCATATCATTACTTATAAAATTCTTTATTACTCTTAATTTCTCAGGTTATGCTTTCTTGACTGCGAAAGTACACACTAGATGGGCGTCATGGTTAACAAAGAAATTTAAGACATCGTGGCGAAACAACTATGCTTTTTACTCACTCATATTAATCAAGCAATTATACAGAGACAAATTAATCATTATCATGAAAATAAAATACAACAAACTATCAGTAATTAACATAAGATATAAGTTACAATTATGTTAAACAGGCTAAGACGCAATTCCAAGTCAAATGTAATTATATGTA
This sequence comes from Philaenus spumarius, assembly GCA_018207615.1. Classification (NCBI taxonomy): domain Eukaryota; kingdom Metazoa; phylum Arthropoda; class Insecta; order Hemiptera; family Aphrophoridae; genus Philaenus; species Philaenus spumarius. Next base: position 18,117 of record JAGFPH010011955.1, on the reverse strand, counting down.
AAAAGGTTTAAAATTTTAAATGCAGACTGAAAATATCATATTATATGGCCATTTATACTCACGAAATTGTTCAAACCAATGTTTGTACCTAGGATTTATAAGATAACTTTGGATACTTCCTCACATTTAATGTCTTCGACGCACTAAAAACGTAGCCACATGGTCACATTTGCACAAGTTCAATTTACTCAGTAACCACTCGATGAACCTTGATGCCGAAGCGTACACTATCGCTGCACTATCAATATCTTATATTGAAACATCCATTTCTTCTATTCTACACTACAAAACCACCTTTTTGTAGGCATTTCTCTCCCAAGGCACGCCAACCAACTTAACTGAACGCCATATTTCTCCTTACTATATGGTACATGACCTTCTCGATTATTGCAATGCTTTTACCGTTGTTCAAATGCAGTCCAGGTTTACTCTGTGCAATGATATAGATGTTTATATATTATAGGTTTTTTACATATGGTTTTCTTCAACTTTATTACTTTTAATTATTAAAATTGTTCGTTATGTGACTATTTATTTTACCTTTTCAATTGTTCTCTTCAACCGCACCACTGTTTTTTGTTTATATGCTGAACTTTTCTACACTTTACATACATTATATACTTTTACTCATTAATGTTTTTAAGTCTGCTTTTTATTCTTTATTATAGTCCGCTTATTTTTAATTTTATGTTTATCTGAATCATTATGTTTTAACCATTTTGCGTCTTAAATGAATTTATACATGTATATATGAATTATAAATATTTATTATTGAATCTTGCATCTCTTTATCTACCATACCATCCTTCTATGTTTTAGACGTTATGGGAATTTACTTGCTAAACTTATATATATCTCTGTTACATGGACTGTATGTGTCACAATCTGCTTCCTATTGGACAGGTAGCTTTCAAACCACGAGTAAGACTTTCTTCTACAACCGATTAATTTCAATTTGCGAAGAAGTTTTTCCCTGTCAACGGAGTCAAATGCTTTAGCAAGATCCAAAAAAACCACAATGCTACGCCTATTACTGCTAATAACATCATTGATGTTGCTGGTCTAATCAAACAGAGCATCAGATATCCCTCTGTCTCGTCTAAAGCCGTACTGACAACGCTTTAGAATTTTGTGTTTGTTTAAATATGAAATTAGCTGGTCTTTAACGATTTTTTCAATAATTTTTGAAAACACGCTTAATAGAGATATCGGACGATAATTATTTTTTTCCAATTTGTCGTTAGTTTCAAAAAGAGGGAAAACCATAGCAGTTTTATATATATCAGGAAATATTCCTGACTCAATACTTAAGTTTGTTATGTGAAGTAAAGGCTTCATAAACAAATCAATGTTGTCCTTAAGAAGGGACGCTGAGATGCCATCGCAACCAGGAGCAGGGCCACCCCGCAAACTGTTTGCATATCTTATAATGTCGTATTCAGTAATAGTAAGTAAGTTGAAATTAGACAAGGTCACGTAGTCTTCGTCCCTTATTATAGGTTCACCACCGGAGTCGATAGATAACGCTAAATTATATCCGACATTGGAGAAGTACGAATTGAATTCATTAGCAACTTGTTTATATGTGTCTGTGTTTATGTCTGACTGGGAACCTTGCAAATATTGTTTTATAATATAACAACTTGCAATTTATAATATAACAACGATAACAACAATAACTACATAATAACAACTTGTCACAGGGCTGTAAAAGGCCCTGTTACATAACAATGAATAAAACTCTAATTAAAATAAAAAGTAATAAATCTAAACATGGTATTTAAGTTACGTAAATATATGTTTTCAAATGTTTCCAGTTACATTCAACCGATGGAAGAATGCTAACACCATATTAATAGTTTGGGAGTCATCACCCAGCATCCTCCGAATGCAATTTGGTAGACAAAACCTCTTACAAACATGTTTTAACTTTTTGCAATCTAAAAGTAGGTGTTTAATTGAAAGGAGATTTAAGCAGTAAGGACAATGCGGCGGATCCGACGCGTCAGAAACAAGTGGGTTAACCCAGAATGGCCAATGCGTAAACGAGAAACCACCACTTCCTCTTGACGGCTTTGGCGGTTTGAGGATATCCATGGCCGAACGGTATCTTTAATTTGGCGGAGTTTATTTCCTTGTACTGCTACCCACTCTTCTTACCACTGTCTAAACAGGGCTTGTTTTAAAAAGGTCATATAATCGGATGACATAACTCTATTCATGCTAGGCTGTAAGGAAGTTTCTTCCTTAGCAGCTAATTCTGCTTTATTATTTCCTTGTATACCGGTGTGACCAGGAACCCAGCAGAACGATACCCCCATGCCCCTTAGCCAAAGTCTGTGCGTGGAGCACAGAATATCTTTGACCAAAGGGTTAGGAGAGTACATATTTTGAATGGACTCAGGTGCACTTCTTGAATCTGAACATATAAGAAGGTGCTCCGGTGTTGCTAGAACAATATTGAGTGCCTTGAGTATTGCAAAAAGTTCTGCTGTATATACAGAAGAGGAAGATGGTAATCCATAAGTGAAGCTGTTTCCTGACAGAACAAATGCACATCCGACTCTATTGTCCAGTTTAGAACCATCATTGAAAATAATATGACTTGATGGGTAAAGTTTACATATGGATATAAATTCCTGACAGTAAACAACGTTGGGCGTAGTTTGTTTTAGATATCTAGACAATGAGAGATCAACATGAGGTTTTCTAATCGACCATTTAGCGACAAAACATGGTGTATTTTCATATATAGGAGGTAGTGCTATCCCCAGATGATTGAGGATACGTATGGTTCTGATCCCAAAGGGAGCAGTGAATTGTTTATGGAATTCGTACTGTGGAAATAATGGATTGTTAAATACAATATTATATGAAGGGTGCAAAGGCTTGGAGTGCAAATTACACATATATGACAATTGTAGCTGTTGTCTGCATCGCGTGAGCGATGGCTTACCCGTTTCAACAAGCAGACTACTAATGGGACTAGACCGAAAAGTTCCGGATGCTAAACGGAGAGCAGTGTTATGAACGAAATCAATCTTTTTAAGAACCAATAACCTAGTTGACGAATAGACTATGGGCCCATAGTCAATTCGTGATCGAATAAGAGCTCGGTAAAAACACAGCATGCAGGTTCTACCGGCTCCCCAATGAGAACCGCTTAAAACCCTTAACATATCTAAGATCTTGATGCAGCGTGATTTTAAATTTGTCATATGCGGATTCCAAGAGAGTCTATGGTCGAAAATAAGACCTAGAAATGTGACAGTGTTATCGGAGTGAAGTTGAGTTCCGTTTGGGTATAAAGTGGGACTAAAATACTGTCTGCGGTGAGTAAAAGCAATGCATCTAGTTTTAGCAGCAAAAAACTTAAATCCTGTCTGATTGGACCATGTTTGTAATTTGTTAATCGTTAATTGCAGTGTTCTGTCTGCGGTAAATGGCAAAATCATCAACAAAAAGAGAACAGTGGACAGGTAATCGGACATTAGCAGTGATGCTATTAATAGCAATTGCAAATAAGGTGGCGCTAAGTACACTGCCTTGAGGGACACCATTCCTTAAATAAAATCGGTCTGATAAAGTGGATCCAAGACGCACCTAAAATATAGATTGAACAGGAAATTTTTAATAAATGCTAAGATTCTTCCATGAATACCTGAGACGTATTACGTCACATGTTTTATATTTGTTGACATTAATCAAAACTTTTAACTTCCAACAGTAACTGTAGCCAATGTTGACTTAAAGACAGCGAGTGGTTGCGATTAGTTTGTTTGCGTGGCATATCAGCTGATCCGGTTAAGGCTCGAGTGGGACTCTGATTTGAGTAGAGTTAGGTCTTTACTGCAGCTGTTTGGTTCGCTGATAATTTGTGTGTGCAATTAAACTTAAACGTACATGTGCAAGTCGGTTGGATTTTTTATTTATTTTTTTTTTTTGGGGGATAGAGGAGAACTAAGTCTCCTCACCACTGCGACCCGTATAGATCTATTGTGGCATATTTCCCTTTCTAGTGATCATCCCAGATCCCTTTCAGGTCTCTTACGAAACCAATAAGGGTCCCGGGATCAACATCACGGACCTCTTCCGGGCTAATAAAAGCATTTCCAAGAGCCGTAAATCTTCTCCATGCGAGAGCCTCGCACTCGCACAGCAGGTGTTGAGCCGATTCAGTTCCGAGGGAGCAGAATTGACAAGAATCTTCCAAGACCAGACCCATTTTTGAGGTGGTCATAAATCAACTTACCATTAGGAGTTGAGAGTCCCCTAATGAGGCCTCCACTATACCATGGCTCCTGGATAAGAGCCATGTCTAAGGATTCACAGACAAATCTCCTGCCCAGCACAGCAGATGAGGCCTTAGCATGCTTGAGATTTATCTGCAACATCCGCAGGTTGTGGGTCATTGCTGATTCCTCCTCCCATCAGACCCTGAGGTCCTTTGGAGCTGGCTTTCCAACAAAGCCTTACTGCCAAATCCTATTCCTCTCTCTGGACGATGTCCCCTCCTTTTATAGCTCCCCCTGCCTCCCCGCACAGCACGACCACGCTGAGAAACAGAGGGGCCCTCAGGATGGGACTTCCTAAAAAAAAAATGTCAGGCCAAGTTTTTCCAGGTACCTGTCCCCCCCGCCTCAAGAGCATCACCCTCCTAAGACCCAGATGGCCTCGAGGAGGTGGAGGGCCCACTAAGCCCAGGCTCCAGGTTAGATGGACCAGGCCCCGGAGACACAGGAGCCACTTGGGCACAAGCCTCAGACGGTCCAGGGGGCACAGTAGCCCCCCTTGCATCCGAGACACTAGCCTCCTGGACCCCCATGTCTTGCTTCTTGAGCCTGATGGGGATGCTTCCAAATTTGAAGCTGAGGCAAAAACCAAGTGATTTGATGGTTTTCGCCGACATATGGTCTATGCTGAGGGTTAGTTCTGTAGTAAGCCCTTTAACAGTCTTCCTGACCACCCTCCAGTTATCTACATTGAGGCCATAATTTTGAGCCTTAACAAAGCCCAGAATCCTCTCATTGGAGTCTTCTGGGCAATGTGGGAAGTATGCCACAGCAATCTGGGCTTTAGGGATATCTTTTCCCCAACAATCCGCAGATTGGCTCCTTCCCTGGGTTTAAGAATGTCCCCAAGGGACATAACCCAGTTTGCAGTTCCTTCATAGGAACAGCTAAGGATGCAATAGCCAGCTTTAGCTACAAAACCATTGAATTTGGGGGTGATGGCAGATCTACCCATCCCCCAGGACCAACTCCAGAATCCCCCCCTGCACGGAACACATTTGCTCCCCGGTCAGGAGAGATCCCGGAAAGTCAGAGGGAGGGATACCCACACGAACACCAAAGATGGCTTGACTATAGCCCATGGGTCTCGGAGCATTACATTCCTGAGCAAGGGTGCTTTCCCCTTCTTTCATCTTTTTGTGGGATTGATTGGGTGGTATAGAACCATCCGACCGCTCCCTCTTCCTATCCAGGAGTATGCCACAGGCCTCAGCACCATAGCCTCCTGGCAGAGTTTACGAAGGCGCTTTTTATCAGCGCCACACAGCTTTACATGTCCTTTATGGCCCTGTGAGTTATCTGTCTACATCGGACTGGGGACTTCACCACTCCCACTACTGCCCTCCACATCCGATACACCGCCAATACCAAAAGGTACTTCCCCATGTGCTGAGTCACTTGTCTCAGTCACCATTGGGATAGAAATCAGAGGCACATTAGCCTCCGATGCAACTTGAGTTGCTGTGGAACCAGGAAGTTCCTTGTCGACGGTCGCCAGCACGTTGAGACCTATATTGATGACCTATACCACACCCATGGCCTGGGTAAAAGTAAGAGAAGTGTGTAGGAATGTATATCCCACTGCAATGATCCATGCCGCAGATCCCGACCCCAAAGCAACCCAATTCCCACCCCCGCTACCAACCCCGTAGCCTCGGAAGAGCCCCTATAGTTTACGTACATGGTCCTTACCCAGGCACCACCTGGCAATGCACGCAAACCAAGATTTTCGCCAGATGATATGCAGCCAACCAAAGCTGGTGAAACAAGTCAGGCCTCTGTACTATCTGGCAGCACGGTGTGCTACCCCGGTTTTATCAACTGTACCCTCGAGGAGGACAAGAGATGAGGCAGGCCACCCGGAGCCAGGAGCCCCGGCATGGATCAGCGGAGCAGGCGTTGAGTAATGAAGTATGTTCTCCAACCAAGGAGTGTTTAAGTGTATGAGGTGGTAGTGTGCTCGGGATGCAAAGTACGTGGGGGCGCAACCCTCCAACGACTACACCTACAGTTGCCCCTGCCGTACTAAACAAACTGAGTTTTAAGAACTCAGCCCCCAGCTCAAATCTGCTCATCGGCACTCAGCTCTGCATGCCACCACACATCGCCAAGTTACTGACCTAACAGCGGCACCTCTCGTAGGAGCTGAAGTTGGAGTGAGAGAGGCTAAGAGAACCTACAAGGTTCTTATATTATGTAGGTGAGGCCATTACGCTTCATCACGCCCTAAGTGCCGCCAGTCGATTGGATTTAAACTAAAATGTTATATTTGTTAAATTGTGAACAACTATTGACGTTTAATATTACATTTTAGAGCGAAGTGAAATTTAATAAAACTGTTTTTATGTTTGTTGGACAAGTTTTATTCCATAGAATCGGGAACTTAATGTTATTTCATCTTACGCTAAAAATTTTGAGTTTACGTTGCTCTATATTGTCTTTTTTATGAGTTGCCATGCTCAGATGAAACGAGAAAAACATTAAGTTTTATTTTAATATCGCGAACTTGGTTTTTGCCGATATTTACGCCCTGACCCGTGCGCTGGCTGACATCGTGGGATTCTCACGGACAATTTGGAACAAGTTTTACGTCGCTACATAAAGAGAAAAAGAAAACTATTTTTCAAGAGACTACCAAATGCAAGACTTAACAACTTCAAACTAAAGCCAATCACTCAATAAACCTAAAAACCAAATCCAACCTAACCAAAAATACCATACCTAAACTTACCACACAAAGAAAATCCAAAAATATCCCAGCATAATAAACAAAAATACTATTACAAACTCTGAAACAATTAACACATACATCCAGCGAGTTGCAAGAAGCCGAGAAATCTAAGTCAGCAGAATCTCAGATGACTGATATAAACAAAGCGATGTCACAGCTGACACTTGGTTCCAATCAAAATACCAGACTCAACACTAATCCACACACTAAATCGATGGTACGATTTCAAATGGGGTAGGGGAGTGTAATTGTTGGGGTTAATAACTCACCTAAACCACCTCAACCACTTTACAATAAAATAAAATAAAGAAGAAATAAAACAAATAAATAAATGCAATAAGAATATTTAAAACAAAAGTAATTTTTTCAGAACATAGCTTGGGACATAAAAATAAAACTGCAAACATAAACGCAAACTAAGCATTATAGCACGCGTCTAATCGACCGAGGACGATGAACTATACATTCCAGGTGGAACCATAATAAAAGCAACCTAAAGGAAATCGAGTGGCCCAATCAAATGGTGACAAAATTCAGAAATCAACCAATAGTGAGGAAACAACGAGACGTGGAAAGAAAAAGAGGGGAGGAATAGAGAAATAACGCATGTCTTTAATAACTGTTCTTCAAGGGGTCAACACATCAATTCAACAAAGGAAAAAATAGCATACAAAAACCAAACACGTGTAATCGGTAGTGAAAGTAAAGTTTGGGAGTAATTCATCAACAGAAATTCGGTAAATAGTGTGTGCGAGTGCGTGGGTGTAATTATTATTTAAAAATCTTATAGAGAGTGGTGTTGTGGAAAGGAAGGAGATTAATATGTGAGTAATTTAAATTTAACTAAATATTTGTAAGACAGATTTCGAGGTTTAGAACTAACATGGAATCATATACCAAACAATTAAATATTATAGAATAGGCCCTAATTAGTTAATAAGCAGACCATTCTGAGTTAATTAATGACTTAACACTCAAATTCATAAGTAATGGATTACATATATGTATATACATGAGAGGGTTCAATTATTCCTTGAAAGAGTTAGAATCAAGGTGTTGAAAAGGAGAAATTAGTGCTCAGAGTTTAAGGTAGAAATATTATGTGTTTGTATAAATGTAGAATGGGTTATTCAATATGTTAAGAGAGTGTCAACATCCTAACTAATTTAAATAATTTGTTAAAGTACTTTTAATGTTTTAAGAGCACCTGATGAACCATAAAGGGAATAATTTGTTAGTTTAATTTCAGGTATTAGATCATTTCAATAACTATCATTAATTCAAATCATTTGTCAGTGTAACTTCTTGTATAAAAATAAGGTGAGAAACCTATAATTGATTCAGGTAAATTTGTCAAAGTAACCTCTGGTATTGAAAGAGTTTGAAAAGGGAGAGTTCATTAATTTATTAAACTTGATTTTGACTAAGAAAACTGTGTCTCTGTAATTGTTAATACCCTATACTTAGGAGTACTTCTCTAGCCAAGTAAAACATTGGTTCATAGATTGGACCTGGTGGACGCCCCCAAAACTTGCAAATATTATAATTCAAAAGATCCTTTATAAATTCAGAACATATGCAAAGTGTTCTCTCAGTAATCTCCTGAAAACCTTAATCTCAAAAAAAAAAACAACCTTACAATATGTACTTTTTATTATCTTTAATGTAACGTAAAAGTATAGTTATTTTTATTTATAAGTAAAATGTTATAATTCTGATTTTAAGTTCCAGACATATATTGTTTATTTTATTCTTTAAAGTTTTTCTTTTGTTGCCAAAGTATTGTTTTATTTTTGTATTGCTCTCTGAAGAGATATTATATTTGTTTTAGTTATTTAGCGAATGAAATCTCAAATTCTTTTTAACCCTACTTGTACACCTCAGATAAGGTAGTTGATAACCTCGGCTTTTTCGTTGTCTTGGCCAGTAGTTAAAAGAAAATATTAATGTCAATTTTTTTTAAATTACAAAATATTTAACAAAATTTATAATAATTAAGACAACTCTTATGTATATGTAAATTTTTCTAGATCTATTTCATTTTATTTTGTTCACAAGAATTCATGGCATAAAACTTAGTAAGAAAGTACAGCTCACACCCCTTATTTCACTGTAGCTAAGCCACTTTTGTGTTTATATTCATTTTTATTACAGGACCCAAGATTGTAATACATTTAGAATTCCTCTTCTCCAAGCCATATCATATGTCTTTTCAAGATCAAAAAACACTGCAACAAGTGTCTGACAAAGAAGAAAGGCATTTTGAATGGTCGACTCTAACAAAACCAGCTGATCGATAGATGATCTTCCCTGTCGGAAACCACACTGTTCTTTACAGATCAGTTGGTTACTTTCAAGGTACCATACAAGCAGCCGATTGACCATCTTCTCCACCAGTTTACATAGAACGCTGGTGAGAGAGATAGGACGATAACTACTTGGATCAGTTTTGTCTTCAAATGGTTTTAATAGAGGAATTACTATGGCCTCCAACCAAGAATCAGGAAAGATATGTTCATCCCATATACGATTGTATATTTGGAGAAGAGCTGCCCTACCCGAATCTGGAAGGTGTTTAATCATAGAATATAAGATAATATAGGGTCCAGGAGCTGAATCCGTAGCCGACAATAAGGCAGATTCCAATTCATCCATTGTAAATGGGTTATATATCAGAGAATCCTGCGATATCCCGATAGTGAATAGCATGGAATCTTGAGCAGTTTTATATGTACGAAAAGCATCATTATACCCAGCAGTTGAAGAGAGCCTAGAAAAGGATATGCCCAAACTGCTTACAATTTGATGACTGTCACTAGTCAATATCCCATCCTGCTGCATCAGTCCAACCAAAGGAGAAGAGGAAACATGGCCACACACAGAACGTAAATTCTTCCACACTGTTGATGTGGGAGTCGTTCTAGTTATTGAACCAATATAATGGGTCCAAGAGTCTTTCCTGCTCTACCTGAATACTCTGTGAGTTTTGACATGCAAGATTTTATAATTTTCCAGAATTTCTCCCGTCGGTATTCGATTGAAGGTCTTTAATGCCTTTCTTAGTAAGCGCAGAGCTTCTTTATATTTGTCGTTCCACCAAGGAACTGGTGAACGTTTTGGTCGTGTTGAAGTTTTTGGTATATTATTTTCTGCTGCTGCAATAATGGAATCTGTAAACATAACAACTGTTTCATTTATAAAAATATGTTGATTATTTTCTGGCAATGCAAATTGATTTGTAAAATCATTCCATAAGTCTTTATTTATTATCCATCGAGGTGTTCGGTTATTCAGAAAAGAGGAGTCATTAAAGGAAATTTGTATTGGGGCATGGTCGCTCCCACACAAATATGCCATCACTGTCCACTCAAATCTTGTAGCTAGCGAAGGACTACAGAATGACAAGTCTACGACCGTCCAACCTCCTGTCGAAGCTGCTAAGTGCGTTAACGACCCGTCATTAAGTAAAAACAAATCTAAATCGGATCGTATCCTCTCAACGCAGATACCCCTTGGGCTGCAGGTTTAGGATCTCCACGAATAATGATGTGCGTTGAAATCGCCAAGCAACAGAATCGGAGCAGGTAATTGTTAAATTAAATCCATCAAGTCGTTTAGTTGGACGGTATAGCTTGGTGGCAGGTATAGGCTGCATATTTTTAGTTTTGTGGGAACAGTGACTCGAATTGCTACTGCTTGTAATGGCGTATCCAGATTTACGGGAACACCATCCACAGAGTTGTGAGCAAGTATGGCTACACCACCTTTTGCTCTCTCCTTTGTAACAAAATCTGACCTGAAGACGGAATGCCCTCTTAAATGCAAAGAATGGGTATTGTGGAGATGTGTCTCCTGGAGACAAACGAATAGAGAAGACGTTTCCAAGATGAAGGAGTAAAAATAAAATTTACGAAATCGATTTGGAAGTATTTTTTTAGGTCAAGCACTTTGAAATAAACATTTTTTGTCTCTAGAAATTTTTTCTCAAAATTCTTCCTTTTCGAGATATTAGCAACTTTATGTCAATTTATTTCAACACGTTTAGGGCCGCCATTTTGGTTAGCGTGGACCTTTCGAAGTCCGGTTTGCGGCAATGTGTTCTACTAACTAAGACCTTTAATTTGATACCAAACTCGACCTATGCTGCTATTTAAGAATTTTGTCTGACTCCTCGTGGGCCGTCCCCCTTAAGGGATAAAAAAGTGATAATACCTTAAAAGAGTAGACATTTATGGCTATTATTGATATACCAAGTCTCATTACTTTATCTATAATGGTAAAAAATATATTACACCGTTCCGGGACTTTTCAATCACACTGTATATTGAGATAAATAGGCTATATACAGAGTGATCAATTCAAGATGGCCACCATTGGGATCTCGGAAACTATAAAAGTTACAACAAACTTTAAATGGGGGACCTTCCCTACTTTTGCTCTTGCATTAAAAATACAATATTAAAATTTCCAAAAACTCAAACTTAAAACATGCCTCTAATAATAATTATTATTGTTGAAATAAGAGTTTCTGAAACTTTCAACGCTCCTAGCGGTTAAACAGTTAATTTTATCAAAAAATTACCAAGAATAAAAACGTCTTAAAATTGCATGTAAAATCCAAAATCCGTATAAAAAGTAGGAGTTTCTATAAGAAATTTCAAAGTTGACCGCCATATTGGAAAATGGCGGCCATTTAGAAATATTTTAACTACATATTTTTTAATTTCTCATAAAACGAGGAAAGGTTCCCCATTAAAGTTTGCTGTAAAATTAATACTTTCTGAGATCCCAATGATGGCTCAATAAAAAAAATCACATAAAATAGAAAATGTTTGAGAGGCTGTATCTCATAAACGGTTGGGTTTAGGAAAAAATACAAATAAATAAAAATGTCTTAAATTTATGTCCCCAATCGAAATTCATCATATTTCTATTTGAAAAAATTAAGTTGGCCGCCATGTTGGAAAAATGGCGGGGTGATCGAAAATATGGTTGTATTGTTTCTAAAAGAGGATTAAATTATGCGTCGAATGACCCCTCAAACTTAAAATTTGGTTAAGTAGAATGGGCAGAATCGCGAGTTGAAAAATTGTCATTTTTTCCTTCTTGGCGCAAAATTAAAGTACACTAGTTTTCAAGTGCTCATATCTTTGGGAAAATTACTCTGATCGAAAATAGTCAAAAATGAAAGTTGTACAGAATTTAATTCTAAATTCAGAAAGAACCATAAATTCTATATTCTGATAATTTTCAAGGGTGATACGCTCAAAAAACCAAAAAAATTCATAATCCTAGTTGTATTTCCCACAGTTTTTCCAGACAGGAAATATATAGGTTATTGTCAAACAAATTGTCGTTTGTCTTATTTTCGAGTTAGTAGCATTTTTTGTCCATCCAATAGCTTTGGTGACTGGTTTATAGTTCTGGTTCATTGTTAACACAATTTAAATTGAATTTAAGAGTGAACAGCAGTGTTCAATTGGAGAAACGAAGAAACAGATCTAGAACATGGGTGATGGAAGGTAGTATATACAAACAAACAATTATTGAATCAAAAGGCTTTATTTCTATTTCTACAAAAAGTTATTCGAAGGTTATTTCATTATTTTATTGTTAAGAAACATGTTAGTTATTCATTTAAAAAAACACATTAAAATATTATATAGTCTTATATGTAGTATACATATAACAATTATTTTAAAGTAGTTACATAATGGTATTTTCATGAAACATGCAAGTATTCAATACTCACAGAGTATCTGACACTTATAATAGCATTTTATTTTATTTTCGTCTGTAGCCACCATGGGGAGGAGGTAGCCACCAAATATGTGCAGTTCTCTAGAGTGCTGTATCTATCGGGAGTGGAGTAAACGCCTTGTACAGGGTTTATTTGGTGGTTTTTCGCATGCCCCCATCATCAAAAAGAGACAGTGGGTAGGCAGCGAGTTCATATGACAAATATTCCTGGAGTTGTTGATCGGACTGCTTGGCCACACTGATCTTTGGAAGAGTGTCATTGGGTTGATTGGAATTTTGGTGTTGCCTATCTTGATGGCGCTGCTCATAATGTCTAGTGGTTGCACCCTGTCACTGCGATTGAACTAGACAGTCTGGAAGTCACTGCCAATAATGGCCGATATCCCAGCAGTGCCATCCTCCTTTGACATGTGGCTGTTTATTCTTTCACCGGCGACTAGTCCCGATGAGACTGAGATCAGGTCACTTGTAGGTCGGAAAGGACTGTGTTCTTGAACCGAAGCTGACATTTTCTGCAGGTCAGAATTTTCACGAGTGGTCCTTGAGTGTCTCACATCCGAATGTTGAGTGAGGGGAGGCGTTCAATTTAAATTCTCTAAATTTGTCCCACGCGTAATTTATTATTTCAATCGACAATTCAATAAAAAAAATCCAAATACAATTTGTTTGAAATCATAATTCAACAAACTATGATGAAATTGTTAAACAATTTTTTGTAAATCATTCAATTTCGAAATTCTTAACAGGGTAGGGGGTTTTGACCAAGTAATTCGAGTTTTGAGAGAGGGAGCATGCAATGTAAATTCCCAAAATTCGTCCCAACGAATCTTCACAATTTATTAATTCAATCGACAATTCAATTTTTTTTAAATACAGTTGGTGTGGTAGTCACTGGGCCCCTTGTACAGAATCTCAAAATTATTTAACCCTTCAACTGTCCCATTCTAACTTTCTGCAATACCAAGCTATTTTTGGCGTATGCAAGCATTTTTCATAAATTCGCTAAATATAGTAATTATACCCCAATAAAACATTGTTCCATAGCTTTTATGTAGGAAAAGATTAAAAGAACTCATTTATGCCAGTAAAAAATTGATTGATGTAAAATTTACAAAAAACAAAAAATGTTCAGTATTGGAAGAAAATTGTTTAACTTTAAATGCACTATATGGGTAGCTGTTAAAGTTTCTAACTATAACCGTTTGAGAAATATGTGCACCTAAACATTGAAACAGTTAATCTATACTAATATTATAAAGAGGTAAAATTTGTTTTGTGTAGGAGGAACTCTGGGACTACTGAACTGATTGAAACAAATGTTTTACTAATAAAAAGCTACACTACCTCTGAGTAACATAGGCCAGAATTCATTTTGAGAAAAATATGCATTTCAAAATTGAAATTTTTGTTAGTTGAGTCGGAGAAAATGCAGGACGTTAAACCTATAGCGTCTAACAGGTGTGGGCCTATTCATGCTATTTATTTACGTGTTATTTACATAAAAATTATAACATATTAATTTGTTAATTTTATATTAGTTTAATTTGGATTTATTGAAATCCTTTAAAATCAGATGTTAAACAATTGTTCTATCTTTGTTAGAAGCCGAGAAATCCAGCCGTTCCGTTGACACTCTGCGTATTAATTCGCTAGAGGATGTCTTTATCGGCCCATATTACGTCGTTATTTTTCAACCAATGTGTACAAATAAAGTGTCATTTTATAAGTTTTACACTGCAGATTTATAGAGTAGTATACAAATCAAAAAATTCCTTGTATTTTAAAAATAACTGACATTTTAAAATTACGCATTGATATTTAAACGAAAGAACTTTTTTTGTAAGAACTATCCCTTATTCGGGAAAACCGGTTACGTGGGCTCATGAACATGTACCAATCTGAAGTCCAAACATTCCAATACTTCCCAAAAGTATAAAATTTATCATTTCCTCATCTTAATTTTGTTGAAAAATTCAAATTATAAAGTCTTAAAAATTATATGGGAGAATTTTTGTCTATAAGATCGCCCTTAGTTTGAGAGAAGTTTTCAGCGTACGCTCATAACATATAAATGTATATCAATTTGTAGTTTAAACATTCCCGTATTCCACAAATTTTTTAAATAAGTCGTTTTATTACTTTAAACGTGTTAAAATAATTCAAATCATAAGCGCCTTCAAGCCGTTGTGGTAAGTTTTATAGTAATTTAGTATTTACAACAGCTGATTTATTATTAGTAAAATCGCACTAGCCTACGTGCTTTTAGTAATTAGGCCTCTGATCAAGGATTAGACTTATTTTCCTGTACAGCACTTTTTTATCTTTCTGATTTTGTTCAGTGATAAAATATTTACTAACAATAAGATGACAAAATGACCAAATTATAAAATGTAATTACCCAATGCGGTTAAACGTTTGACGTGTGTACAAAACACAATGGAAAGTGAGTAAGCTGTGTACATTTGTATGTGCGTGACAATATTCTCATATAAATAACTTCACGATACAGTTAGCTTTATATAAAACCTCAGTTAAGTTTTTAACGTTGCGAAACACGGGTACACAGCTAGTGTTTAATAAACTAGATTCAATTGTTTTCAATCAAATTGATCAATCTCTGCCCCTTAACTGCCACATAGCTTTCCTCTTCTTCTAGCTTTCTTTTTCTGTTCATAATGTCACTCTTGCATGTTTTGCAATGTATTCACCTTTATTGTTAACGCTGTACAAAAATATATTTATTTTTATTTTAGTATTTCTAGTTTTTAAATTGATTCTTCAAAGAATTCAACATCAATTGCCTGAGTAGTTCGAGCCGAAGAGATTTTTTGTTTTACAGTACGGAAATCCAGAAGCTTTATGTTCAAAATTTACGCATACGCAGATGTATATTACGTTCGATTACTAAATAAATATATCAATCTACTCCGAGCACAGATCAAAACCTCTTCGATGCACCTACGAATACTCTGTATAGCCTACAACGATCATCCTGTCGCGCTCAAACGATTTGCAGTATAACTACTTAAACCAAGGAGTAACACTGCGCACGTCGCGTCGTCCGCTCTCGCACCCTCCCCCCTCCCCATCTCCCACCCACGTACAGCTCTCCATTCTTTTACTGTAGCAATCGTGCAACTGCAAACTCTATTGACGTACTACGCAATCGATGAGACATCGGTGTGGAGTCCTGAGGCTAGACCGAGTCCGAATACAGTAGTTTCGATACTCGATTTTTAATTATTTTATTTATATTTGTGCTTTTGAAACGATAATCATTTAAACGTCTGTACTCGACGGGTTCGGAGAATATTCTTCCGATAAAATCAAAAATTCGACAGATGCTGTGACCGATTTCAAGAGCTTGCTGATAGCCCGGCGATATATTTCGCTCCGTAGATAAGTGGTGAGTGAATTTACTCTTTATCTATTTTATACATTTTTCTTGATTGTTGAGATGAATTTTACAAATTATTTAATGTATTTAAAAAAAAAACGGGAATCGCTTTAAAAGTTATTTTATTACAAATATTTACAACAGAAAATTTGTTTAGTTCGAAAAATTGTGTGGCCCATTTAGATTAAATAAATCATAAATTTACGCTTAAACTACTTTGTTACGATTATCCTTATGTCCGAATCGAATCTAGTAACTTAACCTACAAATTCGAACGATTGACATTTCGTGCAACACGAACTGCATAACACAAACACGATCGGGTTGGATATATACACGAATCGTAAATTTTCACAAATTTTAAATATAACAGGCTGCCGCCACCTTTGAATTTGGGTGCGTGTGTGCGTGTGGAGAAAAAAGGAAACAATGTCGCTGCGTCGAAATTATTGAGCGAATAAAATGAAAAGTCAACAAGATGTTTTCATATGTCGAAGGTTACAAAAGATTGTCGTTCGTCTGAAGACGTTTTTATTCTTGAATTGCGGTAATGTGGCATTTCTAAAAAGACACTTATGTTCCTGAACAATTAAAACTGATAATCAGTAAATAGTCGTGAAGGTTAAAACAGGTAATTCTCTAGATGTGGCTTACTTTTTCTTGTTTTTATTTTATTTGTAACTGACGTAACATTGATCATTTACTGACTTATAGTTATGCATTTTTCAAAACATAAAAACTAAAAACATGTATGAATTTTCTCTAAAAAGGGCCATACAAAACGTAGAAACCCATTTTTTGGTCGCAATTTTGAAATGGTTTGAGATATGGCCAAAGTAAGACATACAAATTATGTATTCAGCTTTAAAGTCTTTAAATTTGATATCTAGATGGACCTCCATTTCCATTTAAAAATTTTCAGATACGGGCTTTTTCATTTCAACGAAATTCGACAATTTTTACTGTAGAAAAGCTAATGGCAGAGTGGGAAACAATGTCGCTGCATCGACATAATTGAGCGAATTAAACGAAAAGTCAACAAGATGTTTTCATTATTATATATATTAAAGGTTACAAAATATTGTTGTTTATCTGAAATAGTTTTATCCTTGCATTTTGGCAATGTGGCATATCTAAAAAGACACTTATGTTCCTGACAAATAAAAAATTATAATCAGTAAATAGTAGTGGAGGTTTTAAACAAGTAACTCTCTAGATGTGGCTTACTTTTTCATGTTTTTATTTTATTTTTAACCTTCGTAATACTGATCATTTCTGACTTGTAATTATGAATTATTTTAAACATAACAACTAAAAAATGTATTTAACTTTTCCAAAAGGGGCCATACAAAAGAAGAAACTATTTTTCGGTTGCAATTTTGAAATAGTTTGAGATATGATTGGTCATAAAGTTAGGTACAAAAAATGTTCATCTTTAAAACCCATCAATTTGATAGAATGTGCCATTTGAGGCTCTGGGATTTGAAAAAAATATTTTCCTACATTCCTTAGAATTGCAACCCTAAAAAAATGTCCTAAAGTATTTACTTACAGTCTTCGTATCTGTCTGTCTGTTTCTGACGGCATCAACTGAGAACGGCTGAACTTATAAAGCTGGGGATTGTGATATTAGACGAAGCATTTCTTTGGGAAGGTTTAGGAGAAATCCACATTCGAAAAAGTCCAAACGTTCGTCAGTTGTAACGTCATTAGTGACCAAAGACGTCCTCTTTTGGTCACGTTTCGGCTTATAACGACTGGTAGGACCTACTCTATATTCAATTTGAGATACTCAGCTTGCCGAGTTCATTCAAATGGCCACTGTGAGACGATTCTGTAGATTGTATATTTTAAGAGTTATAACACAAAACGTGTGCGTTTTCTTAAACTTTTTGGTTTACCTACTTTTTAAACAGCTGTAGCTTTTCAACGGTTGG
>JAGFPH010011954.1:21788-32334 GCA_018207615.1 Philaenus spumarius | reverse complement strand
TTTTTAAGGGGACGAAAATCACGTCGTGTTCTGCGGACCATGATCAGCGCTCACTTACTACACCCAACAAAAGTTTTTCCTCAAACACTGTTTTTGATACTTTTAAAGTACCTAGTGTAAGGCTATTGTTTGTAAGAACCCTGGCCATTTATATATTTCAAAATTATAATAACATTTTCGTGAAAGCTGATCATGAACATTTAACGCGTTCTTCAAATTTCTTTAGGATAAGGCCCAACAAGCTAATAAAAACATTTTCCGTCGCTAACTCCCATTATGTAGCACACATTTTGTATCAAAATATTCCGGGCAAGCTAAGTCTGTTAAAAAAAAGTTATTTATTTTTAAACTCAGATTCCTAACTCTATCCAGATTTAAAACAAAAAACGTGAGGGCGCATGCAACAGATAACGTGGGGCCCTGCGTGAGTGTGTGTCATCCACTTCTAAGCTATGTTCAAAATGTCAAGTCTCTAGGCCGTCAGGAAGTTTAAAATGGTTAGTTAATTGACCGAGCGAAGCGAGGTCTCCGTTTTAACTCGACCGTTCGGCATTTCGTCTGTGTGTCTGTATGTCTGTGTGTCTGGCTCACAATTACGGCCAAACGCCTTGACCGATTTTGTTTAATTTTTGCATGAATGTTCCTTATTCCTAGGCCGAGCCATGTATATACAAGGTTTGTTCCATTTTTCATTTTTAACCCCTTAAATAAAATGAAAATGGCGGCCGCACCGTTTCTCTCAGTGTAAGCTTTTTTCCATAGCCAGTTTGTGCCTTAACCGTAAGTAGAATTTAAAAACTATAGCAAATTTTCTTTTCAACAAATTGTATCCTTGATTTTTTTCCGTATCTCTAACGGTAAGCTCACAAAAAGGCCGTAAACTTCAAATTTGTTAAAAATCGTCCAAGTTTTTGTATTTCAACCATGTTTTTATACGTTTATTCTAAAACAATTCAAAAGTGTTGCATAGCTTTTTTGTAGATAAAGGTTCAAAGAATTCATATATGACAGTAAAAAAATAATTGAACTACAATTAACAAAGTTATTAGATCAAGAAACATTTATTAGTTATTAGCATGTTCAGTAACGAAAGGAAAAAGTTCAACTTTAGGCCTACATAAGAAGTAGTAAAAATTATGGTAATTTTTTTCATAAATGTAAAAACGTTTCGTAATTTAGTTCTAAATAGAATTATATAAACATATTTATGAATTTCAAATTTCTTATTTTGAAAACACCAGTTTTTATGTTCCTACTACAAGACTGCTAACAAAACTAGGCCTGTTTTGAATAGTAATTTAGGAATATATCCTTTGCAAAAAATGGCATACAATAATAAGAAAGTGTAGAGAATAAATCAAAGTATTAAACTGAATACTTGTAATTTCATAAAAGTATTTGACTTAGCTTTACTTGAATTACAAAATGAGATGAAACAAATGAAACCGCTCGGCGATAAAGGACATACAAAAATGACCGTTGGACACCGTGGGAAGTGTTGGTACATAAGTTGAGATCACTATCACGACGTTTTAACATCGTTTGTTTTCATTATTTCTAATATTGGAATATGATATGGAAGTTATGGAACTGTAAATACATTGTTAAGTTTCAGTTATTTAAGTATGTAAATATTTAATTATATGTTTTCCCTCTATAACTTGATATTTTTTGCTATCTTACGCATTATTAACCTACATAAAACACAATGCCTCTAAAAGAAAATGTTTAGCAGTTAAAGCTCAAGAAAAGAAAAAAACGAGAACTAGAAATCCCGGAATCGCGGGAATTGTAAAATAATGTTTCGCTGGCTAAACCTTGTGCTTACTTCCTTACTGGCACACTATTTTTAACCTAAGCTCAAAACCACATTTGTTATTTCAACAAGCGAGGTCTACTGTTCAAAGAACTACTAGTAAAACCGCTGTAACAGAGGAGTTAAACTAGCGCGGCTAGAGTTCCGTACCACAAGCCGTTACTATAATTTTTCCAAAATGATATTGATAAACAGTAAAAAGGAGCCGACTTGTATTATCTTCGTAGATAAAAGGTACAATAATTTGACCACGCAGCTGGACCTTCTCACGAAGGCGGTGAATAGCTGCCTAAGTGTATTAAATATATACCCGAGGCTCACGCGCTGCTCCGTTCCGCTCGCAATTCGCATCCCGGCCACTTGCTGCCTCCACGTGGATACTTGAACCGGATACTTTTATGGTATTTTATGTTTTGGTCGATTTCGGCGGAACCAAACGGGCTATAAGGCTGTAGAACACATATACAGTGTGTAAAAATTGTAATGACACCCAGAAACATGTTCTGGGGACCTTGATCGGTGCTCATTTACTACTTCCGACCTTCGGTCTCACCATACGGCAACTGCATAGCCCATCTGTCCTATAGAAATCAGCTGATAACTAAAAAATAAATATAGTATTCAATTAACTAACACGTTAATTTTGAGTCCTAAATTAACCTAGAATTTCGGTATTACTTTCTCACTATACTATAGAGAAAGTATAGTGATCGCAAAAAAAATCGATGTTGAGAATTTTGTGGAAATATCCGTTTTGGGACCCCCTGAGTTCAAAAAAAGTGTTTTTTACAAAATGTCTGTCTGCATGTATACAAAGCTAGAGCGAAAACTATTCGATCGATTTCAAACAAATTTGCACCAGACATGTCGAGTAGGCCTGTATAGATGCACTAAAAACGGGTTTGAAAAATTTTGAAAAAGAACCCACTTTTTTGGCAAAAAACCCAAAAAATCAGTTATTATTTTTTTAATAAAAAAACCGCTCTAACGATTTTGATAAAATTTGGCTTATTTGTAGCCTTTAATGGAAAAAATCTCATCTTTATAAAAATTCTCGTTTAGCTAATAATAATAATAATAATTACTGATTTTTGGGGGTTATTTGGCCATAAAGGGAATTGTTTTTCAAAATTGTTCAAAACATTTTTCGTGCATCTATACAGCCCTAATTGACGTGTTTGGTGCAAATTTGTTCGAAATCGAGCGAATACTTTTCTCTCTAGATGATAATAATAATATTTATTAGTTAATCTCCTACATTAATATAACCTCTCCTACCCCTCCTACAATAATTATGAAGTCACAGTGAATCTGTTCAATAATTTAAATATATTTGTGAGAAAGTATGTGCCAGTTCCTGGTACCGTTTATTATAGATTTCACTTCCAACTATTCCAGACATCGCACCTTAGCCTAGTCTAGGCTATATGAACGAGCGTGTGTACACACATTTCTACTTAGCACACATCAAAACTCACCTCTTCCATTACCACAAAGCACAGATACACCTACACACAGCACACTACTAACCCACTCTGTGACTATTTCACTTTTCCGTTTACAAAGAGGCTAAACTGACGAACATCTCGTGGTTAGAATTGAATCCCAAAGGTGCGTGACATGTCTCTATCACCCTCGGTTTAGGGGGCATGTAACCTATCAATGGGGGGGGGGGGGGGGCGAACATCCGCAGTAAAGAATGCACGCAGACGCCACGTGGCATTTCTTTTCGTAACAGATTCTAAAATCACTTAACTGATATTCAATCGGTAAACGTACGGTACGCACCGAAATAGACAGGAGTGACATTGTAACAGTTTTTACAAATACCAGTTACATTGTAACAGTTACATACGGAGTAAAAGGAAGCTGAAAAACACCAATGTTCTATATGCCCTCCGTTACCTCTGTTGAAGATCTTCGATCATGTTGGTGGATAGAAGTTGTTGCATGCGTTAGGAAATAATTGGATAATTGGTTAGATTAATTATATGTCAAATACTAACTGGCCCGATCCGGCTTTGCACGGATAGACAAATCAAAGTTAAATGTATATTAACAAAAAATATATTATATCAATAAATATATTACACTATGTATTTCTTATGGGGATTTTTTATAACTTTGATCCCCCCCAAACCTCCCCTAAAATTTCGATTTTTTTAAAACTCTTTCAAAGCGAGCACCTAGGGCCCTAGAGGAAGCTACATAATAAATTTCATTCCAATCCGTTCGGTGTTTATTTTTAGTAACTTTGACCCCCCCAAATCCCCCTAAAATTTCGAATTTTTTTAAAACACCTTCTTAGCGAGTACCTAGGGCCCTAGAGGAAGCTACATACCAAATTTCATTCCATTCCGTTCGATGGTTTTTTGTATTAACTTTGACCCCCCAAACCT
Source organism: Philaenus spumarius (assembly GCA_018207615.1). NCBI lineage: Eukaryota > Metazoa > Arthropoda > Insecta > Hemiptera > Aphrophoridae > Philaenus > Philaenus spumarius. Next base: position 28,119 of record JAGFPH010011954.1, on the reverse strand, counting down.
ACCCTAAAATTTCGAATTTTTTGAAAAACTTTCTTAGCGAGCACCTATGGCCCTAGGGGAAGCTACATACCAAATTTCATTCAAATCCGTTCGATGCTTTTAGAGAAATCGTGATTTTGTAACTTTGATCCCCCTAAAATTTCGAATTTTTTGGAACTCTTTCTTAGCGAGCATCTATGGCTCTAGAGGAAGCTGCATACCAAATTTCATTCCAATCCGTTCGGTAGGTTTTGATAAATCGTGATTTAGTAACTTTGAACCCCCAAAACCCCCCCTAAAATTTCGAATTTTTGGAAACCCTTTCTTAGTGCGCGTCTAGAGCCTATACAGATTATTAGTGCCAAATTTCATGTTTGTAGGCCTCGTGGTTTTGGAGCAACTGTGATGAGTCAATGAGTCGATGGTATTTGGCTTTTATAAGTATAGATAATATGGTAATTAGTTAAGGAATGTTCAAGTAAGATCGTTAAAACAAAAGATAGAACACGGAAGTATGAAGGTGTAATTACTGCGTAATACATGAACTGTGGAAATGCCTGACAATGACAAAACGCTCATTTAGTAGGTCGGTTAGGCAGGCGGAAGTTTACTATATAAACTTGAACCTGACCTAGAAATTGGGCCAGTGCCTTGGGAGACGGGCGGAGGCTCTGTTGGTTGAACAGGGCAGTGCCAAAATTGAGCGACGGACGGAGGGGCCAGTAATAAAATTGAGAGGCGGACGAAGGTCGCTGGGTCTATGTACAGCGGATAAGATCGGCCACTGAACAACGGTACATTATTCGGGACACGAAGATTTATGAAGACTTTGGGCGATGTCTGCAGAAACTCTAGAGAACGACAGATGTGGAGAGCAAGCAGACTACATAGGTATTATATACAGGATGTCCCCGAACTATATGTTATGTTATATGTTCCTGGGGTCCAGACAAACATATTTCACAATATAAACAGAGGTCTACGGTGCTTATTGTTTCGTCTGTCTGTCTGTTTGTGTTTTTTACAAAATACTTTATATTTTTAGAAGTAGAAAAGATATTGAGTTCAAACTTTGTATACCTATTTGTTGCGTAACCTTTTAACACTGTACGAAAAAATAGAGCATTATTTTAAATATTTTCAAAATGGCGGCCGTTTATAATTTTTAATGACAAATATCTCAAAAACCGCAAACTTTACGAAAAAATTACAAGAGACAAAAAAATTACTTTTTTAATGACAAACACAATGGTTTTCTTATTTTGTCTGTAGCTCAAAGGATAACAGAAATATTGACAAAAAAAGGAAAATATTATTTCTTGGTAGTTGTCAACAATACCCAGAATTACTCTAGAAACAAAATATTTTAATGCGTTTTGGGTCAAATATCGCAACAATTACTGCAGTTACTGAACATGAACCGATTTTATTAAATTTATCTGCTAATTTTACGTAAATTAAAATAAATTTTACACCTTAATTAACGGCCTACATATTTCAATAGGGATTCGTTTCTGTGAGTAATCTAAAACGCGGGCGAGATCTTTCGCCAACTGTAACTCTCTAACGAAGCATTTCCGGACCTATGAATATATTAACTTTTTAATTATTTTTTGCTAGTGGAATCAGCTCAAAAAGTGCTCGGAACATTATCCAAATAAGTTAAGCAAAAAATAGGTATACAAAGTTTGAGCTCAATATCTTTTCTACTTCCAAAAATATTAAGTATTTTGTAAAAAATACATACAGACAGACAGACGAAAAAATAAGCTCCGTAGACCCATGTTTATATTGTGAAATATATTTGTCTGGATCCCAGGAACATATCCACAAAAGAGGCCCAGAGAGTTCGGGGACCCCCTGTATATAATCACATTTAATGGTTGTATCTTAACAAAGGTATAAGATTTATTATCGCCATGGTTTATGCGCGATAATAAAGAACTGACATTCAGAGTTGCCTGTCTTTGGTTAAAGATCAATAAAGGTGTGTCAGTAGCAATAAGAGAGTTGAGAATTAAGATCCACTAGGGGCTCTGCCCCTGGACGCTTCGCGTCCCAACCCCACCTTGGCCTTCGGCCTCAGTTGGCTGCTTCGCTTCGCTCGCAGTTGGAAACTTCGCTAAAGGATCTCGTTAATCTTTGGCTCGTTTGTACGTGGGTGACCGAGCATAAACTAGCATTTATTTGGCAGCTGACTCAAACTCATTAAACATTATCTCCACAAGATAATGTTATTGTTGTGTCTATTAAGGTTTTTTTATTGTTTTGGGATTTAGAAGTAATATTGATTTGGTTTCTTTTTCTCTTTTGTGTATTTTATAGTATTTAATGTTTTTCTTCTTAAGTTTTTTCTGTTGTTGTGTATATTAAGATTTTTATTGTTTTAGGATATAGAAGTAATATTGTTTTGGTTTTATTTTTCTCTTTGGTGTATTTTATAGTATTTAATGTATTATTGTGTCTTTCTTATTGTAATAAAAGGAATGAAAAAAAAAAGTAAAAAAAAGATTTACATTGGAAATTTGAAGGATTGTAAGCCGGAACTCTTTCTCGGGTGAATAGCGGCTAAACGGATGATCGGACCTTAATTAACAGGTAGAGTACCACGTGTATCACACGTGCTGCATGCTAGGTGTAACCTCAAACCCAAGTACTTTTGTCTGGCCCAATTTATTCTAATTCCTACGTGCTAAAACAGTATAAATTAGCTTGTTTTTTAACAGCAATTAAAAACTATCCAATGAATACCTGATTTTGGATAATACTCAATCTCAGTTCTATTCCACTCTATTTCCAACGTGCTAAAACAGTATAAATCGGCTTGTTTATAAACAGCTGTTTTGATCGCTTTATTTACTATTTCGTTGTTATTTTGTAACCAACATGGCAACCCGTAAGACCCTATGTTAAAATTTTTCAACATTTAAATTATAATTTCTCAAAAAATTGCGTTTTTACATGAAATACAACTATATGGGTGTACTTGAAAATCAAAACTACACCTAGATACAAAATTTCTTTGAATTCTTTAGAGCCGTTTTCGAGATCCGTATTACAAGAATTGCTCATTTAAAGTAATAGGATGTGATACGTTAAAGGCTTTCTGATTTCTTAATCTACGCCCTATCACGTTAACATGTACAATATATTCAAATCGTACTGGAATCGTCGCAACTTACAGAGGATGGAAGGAGGAAGTGTTATCACCATTTCACCCAGCATGCACGCAAGCCTCGTGTATTATGTATTTAAAGTGGAATGTCAGAATTGCTATTTATTGAGTGACCATGGCCGGGCTTGCACTGACCTGAATATAAACGCCCTTAACTTCTACAAGTAGCCTACTTGCATATTTTACACGCCTGACCCAACTCCCCTCACTAACTTTCTTACTGTAGGCCAGCCTGAAAATATTTAATGAAGTTTGTGCTTAGCGTGGTTAAATCCCTCTTATGGTGAGACCTAAGGGTGTAGTAAATTAGCACCGATCATGGTCCCCAGAACACGTTTTGGGATGTCATTGAAAATTTCATATATATGTGGTCGCACTCTAGCGGCTGCATTTTAAGTACGATTTGGTCCAAATTTGGCACACACGTTAGTCGTCTATGTCGCTAATAATAAACTAGTAGTTCTGTGAACAGTAGACCTCACTCGTTGAAATAAAAAATGTGGTTTTGAGCTTAGGTTAAAAATAGTGTGCCAGTAAGGTAGTAAGCACAAGGTTTAGCCAGTGAAACATTATTTACAATTCCCGCGATTCCGGGATTTCTAGTTCTCGTTTTTATTTCTTTTCTTGAGCTTTAACTGCTAAAGATGTTCTTTTAGAGGCATTGTGTTTTATTTAGATTAATAATGCGTAAGATAGCTAAAAATATCGCGTTATAGAGGGACAGCATACAATTAAATATTTACATACTTAAATAACTCAAACTTAACAATGTATCATAAGTTAACTTAAGTTCCATATCATATTCCAATATTAGAAATAATGAAAACAAACGATGTTAAAACGTCGTGATAGTGATCTCAACCCATGTACCAACACTTCCCACGGTGTCCTACGGTCATTTTTTGTATGTCCTTAATCGCCGCGAGGTTTCATTTGTTTCATCTCATTTTGTAATTCAAGTAAAGCTAAGTCAAATAATTTTATGAAATTTACAATGATAATTTACAGTTATACAGTTCAATTCTTTGATTTATCCTCTACACTTTCTTATAATAATATGTCATTTTTGGGCAAATGATATATTCCTTAATTACTATTCAAACAGGCCTAGTTTTGTTAGCAGTCTTGTAGTAGGAACATAAAAACTGGTGTTTTCAAAATAAGAAATTAGAAATTGATAAATATTTTTATACAATTCTATTTACAACTAAAGTACGAAACTTTTTTACATTTATGAAAAAAATTACAATAATTTTTACTACTTTTTATGTAGGCCTAAAGTTAAACATTTTATTATTATTTATTTTCGCCATACCGACTATTGTTTTTTAAGTACAACTAAAAACTTACCGTCCAATAGTCAAATTTCAGCGTCCAACGACGGCCTGACTAGATGGGCCCACTAGATGTATATATATAAAATGTGCGAGCGTGTAATTGTAAAATCGTGTGTGTTATTGTGTTTCATGTTTTGTGTTTTTATTTTTATAATTAACTATTGACGAAGGACATTGTCCTAAACTTGATAATGGCTGAATAGCCGAAACGGCCGTCGTTGGACGCTGAAATTTGACTATTGGACGGTAAGTTTTTAGTTGTACTTAAACATTTTCCTTTCGTTACTGAACGTGATTGTTTCTTGAGCTTATAACTGTCTTAATTTTACTTCAATAATTTGTTTACTGGCATATATGAATTCTTTAAACCTTTATCTACAAAAAAGCTATGGAACACTTTTGAATTGGTTTAGAATAAACGTATAAAAACATGGTTGAAATACAAAAACATGGACGATTTTTAACAAATTCAAAGTTTACGGCCATTTTGTGAGCTTACCGTTAGAGATACGGAAAAAAATCAAGAATACGATTTTGTTTAAATTTAATTTGCTTTTAGCAAAATGTTATTAGTTTTTAAATTCGACTTACGGTTAAGCCACAAACTGGCTTTGGAAAAAAGCTTACATTGAGAGAAACGGTCCGGCCGTCATTTTTATTTTATTTAAGGGGATAAAAATGAAAAATGGAAAAAACCCGTATATATACATGGCTCGGCCTAGGAATAAGGAACATTCATGCAAAAAATCATCAAAATCGGTCAAGGCGTTTTGACAGACATACAGACACACAGACGAAATGCCGAACGGTCGAGTTAAAACGGAGACCTCGCTTACGCTCGGTCAATAAATCCTACAACCGGAAACACGTTTTTTGAACGGCAGTAACTGTTTTTTTATTTTTTTTTTAGATTTTTCTACCATAATAAAACGGGGGTTTTATCGTAAACAAATAAATTCAGGATATTAGTATGCACAGTTTGTGTTTTTACACGACCTTATAGCTCGCTTGGTCCTCCAAAATCGATCAAAACATAAAATACCATAAAAGTACCCGGTTCAAATCCACTTGGGGTCATCTTCTGGTCCGAGGCCGAGTTTATACGCTGCGAGCGAAGCGAAGCTGTCCACAACCCGAGGTCGCAACGCGAGTTTTTCCGCTGCGAGTGGAACGAAGGAGCCGGAGGCTTGGGTGCAAACACATTCTACTAGCATATTTCGTGCACTCGAGCAGCTATTCAGCGCCTTCACGAGTAGACCAATTTCCCAAACAGTCGGTTGAAACCCTGCAAATATATATATTTAAAAAAAATCCTGATTTTAGTTCACTCACTTCCTGAAGTTAATACTTAACCGATTTTGATGATTCTTTTTTTTATTTAAAAGATAATTTCCAGTTCTAAGTCACTGTGAAGCTAAATATTTGATTTACACTTTTATTTTAGTTTTATTCCGAGTTTAGCTTTGGTGTTCTCTTTTTGTTGACGTTTCTCGCTTCGCATATAACAAAGATGGCCGATCATTTTATAGTCTTTACACACACTACAGTATATCTCGTTACAAACATGTTTACCTTTTAAAAATGCATCAGTAGCCTATGCTACAACTAGGCTAAATAGGAAATAGTGTAATTTGATTTTAAACAGCTGATAAACTAATTGAAATGGTGAAAGTTTGTTTGTTTGTATGTAGGGGGTAATCTCTGAATTAAAAAAAAAATGGTTTTACTAATAAAAAGCTACACTATCCCGGAGTAACATAGGCTATAATTTATTTCGATAAAAACATTTTTTTATTTCAATATTTGTACATTTAGTCGGAAAAAAATCTTAGGTTAGGCC
>JAGFPH010011953.1:22056-32335 GCA_018207615.1 Philaenus spumarius | reverse complement strand
AAGTTAAAAACTGATGTTTTCAAAATAAGAAATTTGAAATTGATAAATGTTTTCATACGGTTCTATTTAGAACTAAATTACGAAACTTTTTTACATTTACAGAAAAAATTACAAAAAAATGTTTACTACTTTTTATGTAGACCTAAAGTTGAATTTTATTTTTCGTAACTGAACATTTTTTGATTCTTGAGCTAATAACTTTGTAAATTTTTCATCTATAATTTTTTTACTGGCATATAGAAATTATTTGAACTTTTCTCTACAAAAAAGCTATGGAATACTTTTAGATTGGGTTTCATTTACTATTTTTGGCATTTTTTTGAAAAAATGCTTGCACAAGACAAAAAATCCATTTTCGTTAAAGCCGCCGGTTCTAATATTAAAGCATAAATAAACTTAATTCTTGCAAGTCGCTCTTCCTAAGTTAGCGGTTCAGCTGCGTGTTGGAATTGTTTCAATTTGGGTTGGTCTTTAGAACAAATTTAATCGGAATTTATCATTAATTTTCCTAGAGTACTTTAGGCTAATTTAAAAACATCGTCGTGTTTAACAAATACCAAGGTGTATTGCTGGACTACTGTTCTATCATAATGAATAAACTCACAATTAATTAAACATCTCCAACCATTAAAAACCCAATTAATAATTTGCTAATCTTACTCTCCTACTTAATTCCAACTCCATTGTGGATACTTAATACGGTTTTTATAAAAGTTTTCTCCAGCAGTGAATTGCCTCGACCAGAGTTTATGAAATTCAATTATGATTTGTCGGTTTAATTAATTTAGCAGTTAAATCGAAGCTAAATGGAGAGCACTTTTATTCAAATTAATTGCTCCACATTTAATTTATAAATCAATTAGAACAGTCATACGATAATTTGATTAGAGCAATAACGGTTTAGTTTTAAAATTGGGTTAACCTGATTAAAGCCTGTAATTGCATCGTGTGCAATAGTGGTCGCGTTGGACAATGTTGTAAGAGTAATATTTTCCCAATGCGGAATAAACTATACGTTAAGTTATTATCAAAGTTGACTGTTTGGTGATTGGTAAGACTCAACACCAACCCAAGTGACAAATATAAACGACATTAACATTTCGATGGTTTGTGAGGCCCAACAGGCGGAACTGTCGAGGAACAGACGCGGCACACTGGCTGGCAACCGTTTGAAGAAGCGCACCTAAAAACTTGGTGGCCCTGGGGGGGAAATAATTTTGGGGCCATCCACGGGAGTTTGGGGGAAGGGGGAATATTGGAAAATTCACTCCCAAAAACGTGTTTGAATGCATTCTAGCCGTCAAATTTACCATTTAGAATCAATAATTTTAGCCACGGATAAATTTTGTATAATATTCATTATAAATGAATTTTTTACTCACGTCAGTGATCCTTGTTGGTTTTTTCTCTATCTAAAACACAATTGCAATTTCGGAATTTACAGTCCATCATCAGGTTATATAAAAATAATACGAACACAAAACAACATATAAACAACACATATTCACTCCGCTTGGAGATCGTAAAAGTTCAATGCGCACTGTCGTATCGCGAACATAGACGTGCACGTCGTTCGGTAAATTAGCATTGACTGACGCTGGGGTAAGCAGTGCCGTAGGTACTCCCTCCCCGTCTCGTGACTATCGTATCCAATAATAAGTTTGATTTGATTGATAGTTGATAGTTCAGTATAATGTTAAGATCGGACTTTGAAGCTTTGTAAATTTCAAACTCTTCCAATGCGTCTAGAGTGTGTCCTTTTCCGCATTTGTGTAGTATACTCAGGTTGGTGTTGTTGTCTGTATAGGAGTGGAGATTATTAATGAGATGTTCTCCGTATGTGGGTTTTATATTCCTCAGGTTACTGGGTGGTAGATGTTCCTTGAACCTTATGTTAAAAGGATGTCCGGTTTGACCTATGTAGAAACTAGGGCAGTCGTTACAAGTCAATTTGTAGACACCAGTTGCATTATGTTTCTCCACTTTAGTTTCGGTTTTTGGTTTAAATAACGATTCTAATTTGTTGGTTGTGCGGTAAGCAATTATTGTGTTGTTGCTGGCCATTATATTTCTCAGGGTGTGGTTGAATATGTTGCCGTACTCACATGGTGCGTATTTTACCTTCTTTCTTACTATTATATTTGGCTCTGTAAGTGATTTGTGAGTCTTTCTATTGTGTTTCGCTATTCGTTACTCTACAATGGTAGTCCTGTATCCGTTGGCCTGGGCGATGTGCTTAATTAGCTTTCTCTCTTTCTTATAGTTTTCGGAAGACATGGGGATGGATAAGAGCCTATGTACTTTTTTTTCGATACAGAGAAAACCAAAAAGGATCACCGACGTGAGTAAAAAAATCACTCATAATTAATATTATTAAATTTACCACATTATAGTACCTATGTATTTCATTTTCCACATGATACTAAATTGAAAATATTATATTGAAACAAAGAACGATTTGCAACATTATTTACCCTCTATCTCGATCCACCACTGTAACCTGTGTCATTCAGGCTACTACATGACTACACTCATAACTTAGGCTATATGAACAACTTAGGCATAACAAACAACTTTACATAAAATGTTGTCCATAATTAGTTTCAAGTAATTGAAATTAGTTTCAACTTTTGATATTAAAATATGTACAGGAAAGAAAGGTTTAAAGTTTGTTTTAAAGTGAGTGTGGGACATGATTTAAAATTATCACACAAGTTCAAAACGAAAGCAAATGTATTACAAGAGAAACACAATAGGTTACATTACTATTAAAAACTGGAATCTTGTTCATCCATTAAAAATCCTTTTTTTCTGACTTTTGCTGAGGAAAATTCATCACGCTTAAATGTCATCAGGAAATAGTTTCATGAAGTTCACGGCTTCCGTTTGAACGTCATTTTCGCTTGATTTTAAAATAAATTAATGTTGAACAATTTGTACGTGTACGAAAACTGACTTTATTCCTTGAAATCGTGCGTCTAGTTGCCCACATAGCGTGCCTGTCATGGGCAAAACACAGTCACTTTGAAGCAGGATTTTGGCTTTTGCAGCTTCATCGCCGCTCAGTTCATCAAAGTGTTTCTTTGTTTTAGCGATTCTTTTTGGCGGCAAAACCGAGCTCTCTGTCCCAACGCACACATATTTGAAGTTTCTTCGCTAGGTTTCGCTGTGAAATACTGAGTATATTTTTTTTAATGGTCTAGGGGCCCCCTGGCTTCAAAGAACTTTGTATTAAGTCAATGTCTTGTTAAACACATTAAAAATTCATATTTTATCACAATAAAGTAGTTTTGGATAGATTTCTCTGCAAATTACGTCCAAAATACACTTCTTTACATTTCCCTCGTAGAAATCCAAGTAGAGCCATAGGGCAGTGGTCTGTACGGCGCTGGCCGTTTGGAAAGGGACCTTCAACCCACCCCTACCCGACTTCCCGCGTGGGGTGCAGCTTCTCTTTCTTTCGGTCGGCAGGGCAGACTTGAGCCAAGTCCCAGGGTCCCACCGTCCGCTGTGTTTGCTATATAGCACAGAATTTGTAGCATGGACCGTGACCTCGAGATGCGCAGTAGACTCGGAGTTAATTCGAGTGGGGGGGGGGGGCAGAGAAGCTCAGTCTACTTTGAACGGAACACTTCGGTCTAGAAGCCCTTTTACGGGTTTTCAATATCATTATAGTCTGTGCACAAATCTATTTACTATTTAATTATCGCTGTTTATTATTGTTTTTTTAGCGTTGTTTATTTTTTATTGTTTATATTTGTATAATTAGGTTTAATGGTAGGCAGTGTCAAATCAAAGTTAAGGGGTGGAAAAGTTATTCACAGCCAAACCCGTGAGATCGTTGCTAATGTTTACCACTTCATGAAAAGAGAAGCGGAAACAAATGCTCCGATTAATTTGACAAAGGTTCAGAAACGAGTTGTACAGGCAACTGGTATTTCAAAGAGCACATTAAAGAGAATATTGAAGGAGAAAATAAGTTGTAGTGAATCTAACACTTCTTTTAGCACTCCAAACAAAGTTAGACGCCGAACAAATATAAAAAGTGACTTAGATAATTTTGATTTAGGCGTAATTCGAAGGAAAGTGAATGACTTTCATCGTGTCACTTTTTGCCCGTGTGATGAACGATACTATCACACTGTAATTAATAATATTAATATTAAATTTAATATATTTATTTTCAAAATAACCTATCGTTTCTCAGTAACATTCCTGAAGTAAAAACGACAACGTAGACCTAGTTTACGTTTACAGCACTAACTAAATTATTCATTTTATTATTCACTAAATTAATTTGATCATCTGATATCAAATCATCGCGTAATATCAAATGACACAATTTTAATACAATACTACCGATACTTTACATGAATAAACGTAGGCCTACTGATGGACTTTATTAAATAATAAGTTATAGGTTTATTTATTTTACTTAACACTTGTAAATAGTATCAAAATGTAGTTTTTATTGTTACTCATATTTGTTTCTTTGTTTAAATAAGTTGTTTTAACGTTAATAGTGAACAAGAAACAGGTCCGCGAGCGTTACCGACATCAGACAGACAAAATTGAGATATGGCTTGTTTCGGATTCTTTGGTTTATGAAACGTAAATAAACGAAAAATCACACTAATCTCAACAGTCTACAAACAAAACTCTTATTCTATTTGTATACAGATATAAAAAGTCCTATATCTTTTCATTATTTACATGTTGCAAGTAATTCAACACAAAGTTGTCGCGACAAATTTGATATTAAGCGTAGTGTCCCTTCCCCTCCAGCGGACGGTAGCGTTCCCACTTGCCTATATTATTCCCTCCCGCCAGCGCATCGTAAAGTCCATGATAAAACTGATGAGCTATACTCAGTCTTTGACCAAAGATCCGGGCGTTTAACGCAAGCCTTTATTTCTGTTATTGGTGCTAAGTCCTACGGGGCACCAGTTACTACAGCTAAGAGTCCACCGGTCGAGATACGTAGGAAGAGAGCTTCCCGCAATGAGGTAGACATTCTCGTTACGATTAATAACAATTTACTTTTATATGCCGACGAGCTAGTCGGAGACAGGGACGTCGAAAGTGATCCCTACGTTGCTGCCGCCAAAGACAGAAGCGGGACCTCCACCAGTCCTGCCACCATCTCAACCGATAAGTTGACCGAGGGTTTGAGGTTTTTGTCGATTTTGTAAGAACCAAAAAGGGCTATAAGATCGTGTAAAAAAACTATATGTCCAGAATAATCTCCTATATTAATTTTTCTTCAGTTTGTTTGATTTGTTCCGCAACCGAACAGGTTTGAACGACTCGGAAAACCTCCGGGTGTTTAAAATTTAGCCCCAATTCAGACGTAAAAATGGGCGTGAACCCAAATATACATATATATACAAGTTTTAATGACATATGAATAAAACCGAATAATTTGAAAGCTTGCATTACGTTACTTATGCCACTGAGCTTAAGGTCGCCGTACGGATACCGTTGATCGCAGTGGCAGTGAACGGCTTCTCCTCGGGAAGGTGAAGGCATTGCGTGTCATACGAAAGGCCTGTGCTCTTTTTCACCCCAATAAAAGAATGATGCCGTTCTGTTTTTTTGCCGCCGTACTGTCAAAACCGAAATGTAAAAAAACGGCTAACACTATAAAATATTTGCACTTGAATTTAAATCAGGTTTTTGAAAATGCTACGGACTGCGAATAATAGAAAAGTTTACAATATATTGTTGAAAAATGTTAACAGAAACAGCTTAAAACGCTCTGCATTGTTGAATTTAAGAAGAAAAAACATCACAGTCAATTTCTAATGCAGTTAGTGATTATGTTTGCATTTATAAAGAAAGACATGCAAGTAATTGTATTCGTTAGTGAAATTTATACAAATTCAACTGCTTTCAAATACAATAAATATCTTCTTAATAACATCCATTTAATAGCTCAGAACTTGTACAGTAATTTGAATAGAAGATAAAAGAATAACGAGTTATAAACTGCAATGTCTTGTCATTTGAATAGCACTCGAAGCTTTGTTCTTTAAAAGTTTTAACGATTTAATTTAATGAAAATTTGTCTCACTTTAAAGATCTACAACGAAATAATTTGAACAAGCGACTAAAACGGTGATGACAGTCGAGCGTATTTGGAAAATCGGTCTATTCACGATGAATAGCTGCCCGCGTGTACGAAATATATTAGTAGAATTTGTTTGTAAATCAACATCCATCCCTGCCTCACTCGTTGCTTTGTTCCGTTCAAAGTGGAAAAACTAGCTTTGCGAATCTTGACCTTATGGACTCAGATTATGGATCTCTTCGCTTCGCTCTCATCGTACAAACTCAGTGGTCGGCCACGGATCAGGAGCTGCCCCCAGGACAAAATCCCACACGTGGATTGAACCGGGTACTTTAAACGTTTTTATTGATTTCGGGGGAGGGGGGGGGGAGACGAACTTTATAGGTCAAGTAAAAAAAATTTAATGGTGCGGAATAATCTGCTGTATTTATATTTTTAGAAAAAAAACATAAACACATTTAATTCTAGTACGAAAAGTCTCAAAAATTTACTTCCCTTCTTTAGCTATCAATTTCGGCCGATCCACTTCGTACATCTATATAAATATTTATATTTACTAGGGGAGACACCTGCGTGCTCCACACGCCAACCCCGTTGGGAACTTCTATACACATGTGTTATGTTTTCTTTACAATAAAGCTTAGGATTAATAATAATCGCAAAGCTAAGATGGTAAATAATTTTAAATGTTCAAATCAAATTATTTCGTTTATTTTATACCATCAGTTATAATAAAGATTGAAAGAACCAGCAAGGCTTACGTCTACGCTTAAACAAAAGTCTACCTAAAAGTTAGAAATAGAAATAATTCTTTAAAATTTTAAAATCATCTGTTAATGGAAATATTTGAGTAAACAGGTGATTGCTGTAAAAACAATAAACATATTTAATAATTATTTACAATTTAGCTCCCTTTTCCATACAATATTTTGTACAGTTTGTGTTGTTTTTACGTCCAACAATGGCGTTTTCAAAAAGTATATAAAACATGCGAGTGTTCCGAATGTAATGCTCTGTAAAACTTTCAAAGCAATCGGTGAAGAACATTCGGAGATTTGAGATTTTGAACGAAAGAACATTCATATTTTTATTTATATATAGAGAGGTTCACTAAGAAAGGATTTTACAATAGTTGGCCTTTCAGGGTTGAAAAAACCCCAAAAACAATAAATATTGTTTGTAATAATTTCCTTGAAGCTAGAAATCTGAAGTGTTGTACATTTATTTCTTACAAGATACATATAAAAATAAACCAACTTTACATTTTGTTACAGATAGCGCCAATTAGGATGGAGCGCGAAGAGAGGGTGTGCAAGTCTCCTATGATCTCCCTCCACATTTCCCCTCTCGCGGGGGAGTACAGTCAGAGCTGCCTGCCCTTATCTAATTCATGTGTCTGCTATGTAGTCGTGTTGATTGTATATCAACACTTTTTGGTGGTGACTGTACTGAAGACTTACAGTCGAGTAGGAGATTGTAAGACTTTACAGCGCATGCTCAAGTGACGCTTCACGCTACTTGGCACTGTCTGTACGTGGTGCTAAGGGGTGAAAATGTGATAGCAACCTCTAAAAAAATACATATTAATTGGTATTCTTTCCGTAAAGCTAGAAAGCTGAAATTTGGAACTCATTAATTAATTTCATGAAAATAGTTAAAGATGTAAGCTGATAAAAACTATCCCGATCTATGGATTCTGCAACATCCAGCTAAGAATGTGATTTACCAGTCAGTAGATTTACCAGTTGAAAAAGAAGACGTTCTTCACTGTGAATTCTTTAATTTTAAATTGATTTAATTTATTCAGTCCGAATACCATGACAAAGACGATTGACGGGCCGTCAGTGGACAATAAATACAAAACTAACTGCATATATTTATGATAATTCACTTTCGTGCAATAAATGATGAGAGGAAAATATAAAAAATACGTAACATAGTCATGCAAAACAAATTCCCAGTAGGGAAGCACGGGTATTCAGCTAGTATTACATAGACAAACAGATACACACATTACACTACACAACATTATTTCAACAATTTGGTCACCATTAGTCTCAAGTAATACAAAAAAAATATAATTAATAAATCAGTCACTTTAGGCCAATGACGTAAAACAATGTTTCGGGGCATAATTCCATTTTTTTTCGTAACAGAAACTATTTTTTTAAAGCACTGCCTATTTTATAAAAATATAGTTAATTTAACACGAAGAAAAGAAATTAAAAATAATCTTACAATATTGCTAACTGAATCACAGTTTTAAAATTGCGTTGATGATTGAACAATAAAATAACCACGCAGCTGAACCGCAGACGTGAGTTGAGCAAATTTCCGAAATATAGTTTATAGGCCTATGTATTAGGGTTTCAACCAACAATTTGGGAAATAGTTCTATTCACGACGGTACTGGATAGCTGCAAAATGGTTCGCACGCCATTCAGCATATTAGGAGTATCTTCAATACACAGATCATTGCGTGCTTCGCACGCCAACCCCAGTATTGCGAGTATCTTCAATACTTAATGCATTGCGTGCTTCGCACGCCAACCCTACGGTAAAATCCACCGCATTGCTTTCAACCGGGTACTTCTATGGTATTTTACGTTTTGATCGATTTTGGAGGAACCAAGCGAGCTATAAGGTCGCGTAAAAAAAGAAAATGTGCAGAATAACATCCTATTTTTGTAGAAAAAACTCGAAAAAAATTCATTCTCGTAGGAATAATCTAAAAAAATAGTTACTTCCGGTCAAAAAACGTGCTTCCGATTGTTGATTTTTTGTTCTAACCAATTCGTCTGAGCGACGTAGACTTCCAACATGTGTACCAAATTTGAACCAAATCGGACTTAAAATGCGGCCGCTAGAGTGCGAACACAAATATACATGTATATATGATTTTGTGATCCCAAAACGTGTTCTGGGGACCATGATAGGTGCTCATTTGCTACTCCCAAACTTGATTCTCACCACTGCAATAGCTCATTTTTCCTATGGAAATTCGCTAAAGAAATTTTAAAGTGACAAAAAAGTATATAATAAACATGTGCTCTCATACACGCTTTTTTTAGACCTTTTTTAGAACACTTTACTGTTTTGATTTAAATTTATCGGTTTAGTCGTGGTTTACAAAAACTGCTCTGCCCTTTAAAAATAAACGAAACCTAGACTATAGTGGTACGTCTGGATTCTAAATCTGTACACACAAAAAAATGCTACGAATGAATTTAAAATTAATCTCCCTCGAGCAATAAATTCTGTGCTACTCAAAACGTACAGAAACCCCAGAATGGCCAATTAGGGTGTTACATTAGGTGTAGCCGACAGACTTTATTACCACTTGAGTAATGCGTTACAAGACGTATTGAGATAAAGGTTAAGGAAGTAGATTAACTATGGAACAACTTAAGGTGATTCGAGTTACAATCGCTTTGATGTAGAGTACAAACAGGTTGAGAACGTCTTATAACTTTACTAGGCGCTGAGAACGTGCTCACTTAGTTCACCAATCTCGGTGGCAACCCAATGCAAAGACAATGCAAACAGATTACTGTATAATCTGATATTATCACATACATTGCAAATAAGCAGTGAGCTATAAGGCCGTAGCCAGGAAAACAGGGGGGGGGGTTGGAGGAGGTCAGGTCAGGACCGGGGATTTCAATTTAAACACTGTTAACACGCTCAATGCTAAGGACGCACACGCAAGCTTGACACTGAACACTATTAGAAGCGGCCGACGCACAGTGCATTGCACGCCAAAACCATTACACAATGCACGCCAACCCCAGCATTGGGAGAATTTTCAATACACAGAGCATTACACGACAACCCCCGTACTGGAAGTATTTTCAAAACATAATACATTGCGTGCTTCGCAAGCCAACCCACTGTATTTTGACTATTTTCAATACACAATGCATTGCGTATTCACACGCCAACCTCCGTATTAGGAGAATTTGCAATACACAATGCATTGCGTGCTTCGCACGCCAACCCTAATATTTGGAGTATTTTTAATACACAAAGCAATGCAATGCTTCGCACGCCAACCCCCTGTATTTTGACTATTTTCAATACCCAATGCATTGCGTGCTTCGCACGCGAACTCCCGTATTTTGATAATTTTCAATACACAGATCATTACGTGCTTCGCACGCCAACCACAGTTTTGGGAGAGTTTTCAAAACACGTAGCATTGCGTGCTTC